>CM035793.1:41049000-41051500 GCA_020466265.1 Siphamia tubifer
AGCAGATTGAGCCACAGATCAGCATGTTGCGGAATTAGTTGAACAACTTTCCACGTGGCTCCGCTTCGATGGCGCTCGAGGCAAGAGGAGGCTCGTTGTTGTGAAAATGGGAATTGGCTCGTACGAAATGACTGTAAAGTGTAATCATTGATTTTTAAAGGAGGAAAAAATAAAATCCACCTCCAGATATATGCTATTAGATATAATCATTTCGGAACATTCGAGGCATTCCAGGCGCCACTTTGTGATAAAAGGCGTAGAAGAGAGTGACGCCTTTCACCCGCTACGGCACAGCACGTATAAAGATGCAAAACTCTGGTCGGAGTCATTTTGATTTAATGTGCTGACTGGAGTGTCGGAAATGCTTGTGTATAATAGATTTCTACCTGTTGAGCTGCACAAAACAGCCCAAGACAACTGTCATCATTTCCTGTTTCCAGAGGCGGTAAAAGTACAAACAGTCTTTAAGTCGAATATAGTCGTAGATAGAGTAGATAATTTTTTATAATGTTGTGTATGCTCACCAAGTCACTCAGCGTTAGTTCTACTATGGGATTTGTAACTGATTTGGAAGGCAATAATGGACGTTTCCCATGGAATTTTTTTTTTTTATTCCTTCTTGACATGAAGCACTGGTAAATACAGTGGTACCTCTACTTACAAAAGACCCAGCTAACGATTGATCCAAGTAACGAAAAAGCTTTACCTCGATATTTCAAGTCTGAATACAGAAGAAAATTCTATTTACGAAAGGAAACCTCCATCTTATCTTGTAATTATGATATAATTATCTCATAAAAAGTAAAACTGTATGTTTCACCATGGATGAAATAATACTTATTTAAGCAGGGAAAATCATAAAGGTTTCAAAACTATCAAAAAATTAAAGTCCTTAAAAGTGAGTTACTGTGTAGAAAATGTGTTTGATCAGGTCATGGTACTCAGTTTTGTGGGTACGGGCAGGAAATTTCAGAAAAATGGGGAAAAAGTCACAATTCAGATAAACAGTCATCATTATGAAATAAAAATATCATACATTTATAATATAAATAGTCAAAATTATGAGATAAGAAATCCATAATTATGAGAAAAATTGTTGAATTATGAGATAAAATGACAAATTTGAGATTTAAAAAAAACGTCATAATCATGAAGTAAAAGTCAGAATTATAATATATAAAGTCACAGTTTCTCTCCACTGATTTTTAATCTGAAGTGACTTTCATTCAGTTGGTCGAGTTGGAATGACACTTTGGGAAGTAAAAGTGAAACCTCACACTCTGGTATTTTTAGTGTAAATTCCGCTGACATGACAGTCACACATCCTTCTTTTTGGAAGTAATAAACATTATTCTTATTCTACTAAATCACTCAGTTCAAACATCTGTACATTTTTAGAGCTGAATTTACTGTAAAACTGCACCCCCCCCCCCCCAGTTGGTCGAGTTGGAATGACACTTTGGGAAGTAAAAGTGAAACCTCACACTTATTTTGGTCATTTTGGGGGGGGGGGCTGATCTGCCTTGGAACTTTTAGTACTTTTGTAAAATTAAAATGTTTCTGTCAGTAAAACATAACATAACAAATCAGACATGTCAGTATAAAAGTTATACAAATACAGAGAGTCTAGGTCTGGGGGGAAAATATCACTTTAGAAAAATTCTACAAAACTGCATTTGGATGAAGAGCAAACATGGTGAAAACTCATGTTCAGTTTGTTCCAGTTCACAGCTCCTGTTCAACGTCCTACATCTCTTAGTAACGTACATTGTCGGTTTGTTGGAACTTCGTTAAGTCCGTTTCCCTCCTTCGCCTTCGTGGAGACAAACAGGGTTGAGTCAAGATTGACAAACAAGTCTTCAGGTACAAAATCATCTTGTGCTTGTTGATTTCCCAGCATCCTGTGTGTTCTGAGGTCAGCGGTAAAGCTAATCCAAACACACCTCCCATTTGTCAACATCCACCAGGTTCTTTGGTCTGAATATGGATGAGTTCTTCAGTGCAGGAACTAACGTCTGGAAGCTTCCAGTTAAAATGGAAAGTAAATATGTCCCCACTTGGAAGGTTAATTACAATATGCACTGTAGGCCTGTTTTCACAAACCTTTTTTGTTTTAGTGAAAGGGTTAAAGTGAAGTATTTCTCGTTAAGATACTGAATTCTGCAGGTACTCACTGACCACATGCTCTACAGTGTTTTAGAAATGATCTACTGATTTAATGATATACATTAAATACTTAAATACATACTTTAAAGATGAGTCACAAAATAAATGACTTTAGTGCTGGTTAGCTCATGTATTTAATACACAGTGGTACCTCTATTTACGAAAGACCCAACTAACGAATGATCCACGTAACGAAAAAACCTTTACCTCAGTTTTTCGTCACTGAATACGAAAGAAAATTCTATTTACGAAAAGGAAAACGAAACCCCGAGACATAAATACTATGTACATTACTGTACATAAGTACATAATGTACATAACAACGTATGTTGTG
>CM035793.1:41056500-41076500 GCA_020466265.1 Siphamia tubifer
CATGGCCATCTTAAAGAGGGATTACCTTTTATTCTGAATTAAACAGGAATAAAAACTCAAATGTAAACAGGGCGAATGTACAGACAGTGTTTTGAAGTAGATCTGACACTAATATTCCTTTGGACTAAAACCTATTCTCTTGTTAATTCTAAGAATTTCACATTTTGACCCCAGACTTATCTTGGAAACTTAAGCCAACCAGTATTTAAGACCTTAGTTTTCTTTATCAGTAACACACACGTGGGAACATTTCATTAGTTTGATTCCAGAAGCATTTAACACAGGGGTTCAGTTCTCTCCTGTCAGTGTCAGGTCAAACTGAGCCATGAGACCTGTCTCTGGATGGGCTACATTCGAACCTGGACCCCCCCCCCCCCCTTTTTTTTTTTTTTTTTATCCCGCTGGGCACATTTCCTCTGGCAGTGCACTGCAACGAGCTCAGGGTGGGCTAGGAATGGTCAGAGGGAAGGTGGCTCGAGGATCCAGCTGTGAGCTTTACAGACCCCCCTCTGCCCAGACTTCGCTGCATATGAGGTTCCACTTTCAGGCATTTTACCATCAGAAAGACTCAGCAAATCGTACCCAGTATATATATATATATATATATATATATATATATATATATATATATATATATTTTTTTTTTTTTTTTTTTTTTTTTTTTTTTTAATGCTGACAACTTCTAATATTTCTTTGTTTTTAAATTGTGAAACTCTACTACAAATACTAGAAATAATAATCTACAAATTATCCTCATCTCGTCATCGTCTGCTTATCTGGGTCTGGGTCACGGGGGCAGCAGCCTCAGCAAAGGAGCCCAGACTTCCCTCACCTCAGTACCTCAGCCAGCTCCTCCAGGGGAATCCCAAGGCGTTCCCAGGCCAGCCGAGAGATATAATCCCTCCGGCATGTCCTGGGTCGACCCCGGGGTCTCCTCCCAGATGGACATGCCCAGAACACCTCCCCAGGGAGGTGGATCCTCTGGACATGGAGGAGCAGCGGCTCTAAGGCTGAGCTTGAAGAACCTGAAATATTTAAACAAAATGAATTTTAACAATTTTAACAAATTCCTGCTTTTGTAACTAAATGTTTAATGACTTTACACATATTTACATATATAAATGATAAGTTTAGGCATAATATTATAAGATTTCACTTTTTAAAGCTTTTTTTTTTCATTTTATTCACATCTTTTTTGTTTAGATACTTTATAAAGGTAAGAGTTTTCATGTTTTTTTATGCACTAAAACAAAGACAAAAATTGGAGTTATAATTATTTATGTTATTATTTTACTGGTCAGACTCACTGGAGGTCACTGAAAGAAAATAAGTTTGAGACCCTTGTGTAAAAATATCTTTTTTCCAGGAAAACTCTGGTTCATTTTAAATGGACCAAACTAAGTAGGTCTGAAAACACTCTGAGAAAAACAAGTCGGCCTTGAGAACTGAGTTTGGATTTAAAGGCACTCAAAGAAATTAACTCTTTCTGGAGCTGAATACAGACACAGAAGATACATAAAACTTTTTACCCTTTTTGCCAATGGAACAGAGAGCAAATATATGATCGTTCATACGGAGACAATAAGAATTTATTTTCTCAATTCATATATAAATGTAGACAGACAAGAGGCCAAGTGTGACCTTATATCCAGAGGTCCTAGAGTCCTAGTCTAGTCTATCAGCAGTATTTGTTCACTATTAGAACATTATCACGACTTGATCAGGAGCTTTTTGTATGTTTTACTGGTCGCACTAGCACAGTGTCTTTGAACAATTAGGTGGGGACCCTACATGGGGTCGCCTGGAATTTAATTGGGATTACCTGAAATATCTAATAATTGATTAAAATGAATAAATAAATAACATAGTAATGAAAAATATATGGTAAATTGAGAGAGACAATCACAATCCATAAATGACTGACTGTGATTAGAGTGTGTGTATAAGGACTGAACTGAAAAAGTGTGTGTCTTGTGTTGGATTTTACATGAAGAATTTTAACAATTATTGTGAATACGCTCATTAACATGTGAAAAAAGGTGTGTTATTGTGAAACGTGTTAATAATGTTTGACTGACTGACTTATCTGACTGTTTTATATCGCTTAATGCCCCTTATAATGCAGTGCATCCCATACTGCACCTACACTTAAACTGTTATCGTCCACTGTCACCCCAACATAGAAATGCTGTTCGTCCGTCCATCCATCCGTCTGGGAACACTCTACTCTCAGCTTGGATGGAGGATCACCAAATACACACCATACATGCATCTCCTGAAGGCCTCGGTGTCAAGTTGAATGATGACTCATACTTTTTGACACGTTTTATGTCATTCGTTTATTTCATTTATATTTATACTTATATATATATATATATATTTTTTTTTTTTAGGTCTTTTTAAAGTGTGAAATAAAGTAAAATGAAAGTATTCTTCAGGCAGCTTGATTGCTCACTTTCCCCTGTAAGTCTCTTTGGAGAAAAAAAAGCATCTGCTAAATACATAAATAAATATTATTAAACCATAGGATTGAGGCATATGCATATTCACCTACACACAGAAAACCGTGAACACTATTCTAAAAATATGGATGAGAACATTCAATATTAATTTTTCTGACTGACTTGTGACTGTTTGATTTTACTTAATGCACCTTATAGTCTAGTGTGCTTTATATATAGACAATGTATATATTGTTTATATATTGACAGTGCACCTTATAATCCAGTGCAGAAAGTACAGTCAGCGTTTGGCCTCCCTTGCACTGTTGTATTTCATTGACATTTGTTTATGTATTTATCTATTTAAAGTGTGAAATAAAGTAAAAGTAAAGTATACTCTGGGCTCGACACCTTTGATTAAAAATAAACATTTACCTGTTTATGGGATGGTCGTTTAGGAAACTGGCTTTTCTGTAGATGTGCAGAGGAGCAGTTCAAGAAGCGAGAGCATATTCTTGTTTCTAAGAATAGATCTGGAAAACAGAAGCAACTGAGACGTGACCGTGTGTGTGTGTGTGTGTGTGTGTGTGTGTGTGTGTTCATGTTGAAGTGACTCCAGGCATTGGGTGGATCGTTCAGTGTTTAATCCACCGCTTCGCTGCCCTCGTCGTTCCCAAGTGGCGACATCCACTATCCACCACATCCCAGAGGGAAAAGGGGTGGAGAAAACCAGAGAGGGAGAGACAAGGGGAAATAAAAAAAAAAGGAGGGGACGTAAACGGAGACGAGGAGGAGAAAGAGAAGGGGAGATAGTACAGATAATGAAGAGATACAAAGAGAGGGGAGATGAAAGAAAAGGAGATAATCGCTGCTACGGGAGGAACAAGAGCGTGAGAGAAGGCAACAGCGATTAGGTTAGAAGAGAAGCAGAAGTGGAAGCAAAGAGAAGGAGGTGGAGATGGAGGGAGGAGGAGAGTGGAGAGATGGAGGGAGGAGAGTGGAGGAGAGATGGAGGGAGGAGGAGAATGGAGAGATGGAGGGAGGAGAGTGGAGGAGAGATGGAGGGAGGAGGAGAGTGGAGAGATGGAGGGAGGAGGAGAGAGGGGAGATGGAGGGAAGTAGAGGAGGAGAATGGAGAGATGGAGGGAGGAGGAGAATGGAGAGATGGAGGGAGGAGGAGAGAGGGGAGATGGAGGGAAGTAGAGGAGGAGAATGGAGAGATGGAGGGAGGAGGAGAATGGAGAGATGGAGGGAGGAGGAGAATGGACAGATGGAGGGAGGAGAGAGGAGTAGAGAGGAGGAGAATGGAGAGATGGAGGGAGGAGGAGAATGGAGAGATGGAGGGAGGAGGAGAGAGGGGAGATGGAGGGAGGTAGAGAAAGTGGTGATGGAGGGAGGAGGAGAGAAGAGAGATGGAGGGAGAAGTAGGAGAAAGACTCTCCTCACTTCACTAGATTCCTTTCATGTTTCCAACTCATCATCTCCGCAAAGGGAATCAAAGATGAAATGAATAGTATGATCCAGGGAGAGCGTGGGCAGACTGAAGGGTGTGTGTGTGTGTGTGTGTGTGTGTGTGTGTGTGTGTGTGCTTGTATTCTTATCTTTATGGGGACATGGATATGTTTACAATCACACCATGGGGACAAAAATTCAGGTCCTCACGAGGGTTAAACACTAGTAAAATACAAATAATGCGTCCCCATGAATACATCCTTTTTTTTTACAGAAGTCCTCATAAAGCACAGGGGGGAAACAGGTGCAAACTGAAACAAAGGTTTGAATATGTTTACTTTTTTTAATAAATGTATTTATTTTATGTATTTTATTATTTTTTTAATTTATTTTCTTATTTTGTATTTATTTTTTAAAATGCCTATTATTTACTTTATTTTTTACTTTTTTTATTCAATTACATTTTCTCATAATTCTTATTATTTAATTATTTTATTCATAATGTGTTTACACTCACTACCCAATGGATACTTGATGAGAAATCTTGTCCTCATGAGGCATAGAAACCAGTGTGTGTGTGTGTGTGTGTGTGTGTGTGTGTGTGGACTTGTCTTGGTCTGAGCATGTGCAGTTCAGTCCCATTCCTCCATGTTCCTGTGAAGTTGTAAACTGTACTTTACAGTATGTGTGTGGGTTTGTGTAAGTGTGTGATGGTGTAACTCCAGACTAAGTGTGTATTCTGGCCCCGCCCACCCACAGTGTATGTTAACGTATTCGCCTCATTCAGCTTCCAATATTGACAGAAGTGTAGGCGTGATGATGGCTGCATCTGCTACACACTCACATGAGAACCTTCGAACCTTCCATTATGACCCATTAAAGATAATTTCGTGTCAGTTTCAACATATTGTTTTCTCTAAATTGAACTTTTGTGCAAACCTTGGATTTATAGAATTAAATATGTTGTGCAGTGTAGTAATGATAGACCGATGTGTTGGATCAATTTTTTTTTCTTCCATCAGTATTGGTCTGTTGCATTGGCCAGTATATTTTCATGCTGTGATTTCCTAGTGAATCACTTTGGTAGAACATGTTTTCATATGGACTACAGATTACTTTCGACTTTTTCTGACTACACTTTTCACTAAATTAAGCAAAAATGGCAAAAAAAAACCAACTTAAAGGGTCAGTAAAATAAGTCAAAATTCATAATCCTCCATGGGCTTGAATGTAATGCAAGGCACAGGGGTATATTATTCATCGTATTTATTATTATTATGATTGACTACTACTTCTTCTTCTTCTAACTTATACAAAAAACTTTGCAAAAAAAAAAAAATGCGGCCCACACCGTTGTAAATTGACTGAAAATTGTGATGCTAAAATGTGTGTTCAGCTATATATCAGGATTGGCATTGTGATGCACAGGTTTCATATGAAATGCAAAAAAACAGTCAAAAATGTCCTTCCAAAATTAATTGTGCCATGTTTACGTGGCTATGATTCCCAAACGATACATCGGAGCATTTTGCAGTAAATAGGAAAACTTCGTCAGATTGGCTCACAGATTATACACATGGTATGTCGTACGGATTTCACATTATTATGCCAAATAAAACTCCATTCATTCTTAATGGGACCGACAAAAAAAAATGCCTTTTTTGCCAACGCTACTGCTCCGTCATACTTTGTCGCACAGACTTCATTTAAACTTTAAATCGTAAGTATTTTTGTCCTCTCTTTAGGATGTGATTTTCATGAGCATGTGATTTATGGTTCTTGATAGAGAACTCATGAAATCCACCCTGAAAAGGCCAAACTCTGCCTTTTTATCAGTGGTGATGTCATCGCTACAGCACAAGAAAAGCAAAAATGTACCTGAAAATTTTCTCAATAACTTGCCTTCGCGACAAAACTATAAATAGTAGGCAAACAATATTTTCACCAAATGTTGCCATGGTTCTCAGAAATCATACAAACCAGGGTTTGAAGATCTGGCTCTTTTTAAAGTGAAATGACAGGGACCTGTTTGGGATGATGTCATGGATTTCTGTCCATAGAGAGCCATTCTAGTCTGATGTTGAGTTCAGTGTTTTTAAAATTGCCTTAACTCACTTATTTTTCCCAGTACAGACATAAAAAGTACACGTACTTGTTCCGCAGACCCCCGTACCACTCATGATCTACTTTGTTTTCACCAATTATTTACTGTTTTCCAAAAATTGCATTAGTTCACCAGTATGTTCACACCTATTTTTTACATGTAACAAGAGTGTGGAGCTCTGCCAAAGTCTCCCCTTTGAAGTTCCCGCCACTGCTCATCACCATGGCAACAGTGCTCCTGGCACTGTGAAACACCTGCAGACAATTAAGAATGTGGGAGGAGCTTTAACATGAATGACAAACACTGTGGGCGGGGCTTTAACATGACTGACAGATGAACAGATCTGATTCATTTTGGTGAGTTCAGTGGTTTTAAAACTGCTGTATCTCGTTCATTTTTCACAGTACAGGAAAAATAAATATATCTACTTGTCCCTCAGAACCTCCTGCCACTCATGATCACCATTTATTTACAGTTTTCACAAAAATGGCAGGAGTTCAGAGGCATGGTTAATATTCAGACAAGCTTTACTCTAAGTCAGCTCTTTGTGTCTGTGTGTGAAACACCAGGCCGGTTTCCCAGGCAACGGGGAAAATCCTTTACTCACAGAAAATGGGAGGAGCTCTAACAGCTTTAATAGAACTGACTCAGTCCACAAACACTGACAGAAAGATTCCATATATGAAGTGAACAGCAGACATTTCTTCCTTTCACCAACCACACCTCAAGTTATACGGCAAGAGACAAACACACAGCTTACATTTACTTCAGGAAATATATGGAAGTCTGGTTTTCTGACTGTATTTAGCATTGTTCACTGAAAACACTGAAACTGTCCTATATGTAATTCACTGGTCATGAAGGTGTTTGGAGAGTTAAAGTTGTCAAAGAGTCAAAGTTGAGTCTTCTAATATAAAAAAAAACCCAGAGTAAACTGAAGAAAAATTTATTTTATCAGGAAAGATATGAGTAACTGAATGCAGTGCATGAGTTTTACTAGTGAATCGATGTTGTAAAAGATGACAGTGTTTATACTGTAACTACGGAGCCTTCTGAACATCATATCTGATGACCATGAAAAGACGACAAAGTGAATTTTACACAAATTATTTACATGTATTGAAAGGATTAGTGGATCAGAAGGTATTAAACAGTTTAGATCAGTGAGTGGTTTTGGTCATGTTTTTTTTTTTTGTCTTTATGGGGACAGGATAGAACAGATTAAAGCTTAAAAAAGATTTACTGTGGCTATACATGAAATGTCTGATAAATAACAGTGGTAGTAGGATGTGCAGGTGGTGCTCTTAAACAACATGGTGTAGACCAGCTGATGACAGCAGCTGAACTGTGGATGAAAGGCTGGTATTCTGATGTCAACACCTGGTCATGCAAGACCTGAGAGAATTCTACTTCTGCTGTCAAGGTGTTTATGGGATGATATATCTGTCAAATGGTGACAGACGTTTCCTACAGGGAGGAAAGAACCTGCCCCCCCATGCATGAACCCTAAAGATTGAGTTGGTTTATTAAGGGGCATCCATGGCTCAGTTGGTTGAATGGGTCGTCCAGTAATCTCACTAGTCACTCTGTGTGCTTGAGCAAGACACTTTTTAATGGAGTTATTTTTGTAGGTAAAATTTGATTGACAAGAAAGTCATCCCTGCAAATGTGGGATATGCATGAGTATTTGGTTGTTGTTGAGCATAAAATAAGTATTTGCAAACTCTAACATGATTAAAATGTAGTTATAATGTGTTGTGTGTTTGATATGTCAAAATACAAATCGAAAACTTATGACATTAAGAATTACATTTACGAAATGAAAAGTTACGAGTACACTGTCTTCAGTATGAATACAAATGAGTTTAATGGGATGTACAAAATATACTGAGCTTCTGCATGGTTGTGGTCCACATCTTCATGGTTGTGGTCCATATCTTCATGGTTGTGGTCCATATCATCATGGTTGTAGTCCATATCTTCATGGTTGTGGTCCATATCTTCATGGTTGTGGTCCATATCTTCATGGTTGTGGTCCATATCTTCATGGTTGTGGTCTATATCTTCATGGTTGTGGTCCACATCTTCATGGTTGTGGTCAATACCTTCATGTTTGTGGTCCATATCTTCATGGTTGTGGTCCACATCTTCATGGTTGTGGTCAATACCTTCATGGTTGTGGTCCAGATCTTCATGGTTGTGGTCCATATCTTCATGGTTGTGGTCTATATCTTCATGGTTGTGGTCCATAGCTTCATGGTTGTAGTCCATATCTTCTCTGAGTGTTGTTCTCCTTTTATATAAATTCCAGTTTTTTCACCCATTTTTCTTAAATGTCCTGCACATACCCCCACAACTGAGTATCTTTCTCAATTAAACACATTTTGTACTCATTAATTTACTTTTAATGGCTTTATTTTTATATATATATATATTTAGACTTTTTGGCTTTTTTTTCTGGGTAAACAAATATTATTTCACCCATGGAAAAAAAAGAATTAGTTGTACAGAATGTTCACACTTTTACCACCTCTGTGAATGTATTTGCACTAGAAATGAGAAAAATACACTTGGTAAGATTTACCATTCCTGTTTTGTGAGATGGACATGACAAATTCAAATCATTCTCCTGCTAAATAATTCACTCAGAATAAAATCAATTCCCTCACATAATTACAGTCTTTTTTTTGTCATTATAATTGTATTAGTTTTTCATTCATGTACAAACAGAGGGGAAAAATAAAATAAAAATAGCAGTAAATATTAACTTTACTGTAACTCATATGTCTCTGCTGAATCACACACAAGAGGAAACACTTGATATTTGCCAACAATGAATATTTATTAATAAAATTGTCATTGCAGACGTTCTAATTAAAAGTGTTATTTACAGAGTATTGTCATCTTTCCCACATATTTTGTTCTTCAAATGAGCTTTTCAACTGTATATTTTATAAAACACTTGTGTAGAGACTGGAAAATACTTTCTAATCACGCTCTGATTCACATGGAGACAGCAAACACCACATCTATCAATAGTTAATTCAAAAACGTGCGCGCGTCTATACGTCTGTTTCCAGCTTTTATCGACTGTGGGTTTTTAAATCATTTTCTCTTTGTTCGCTGAGGAGCAGGATGGAGAAATGTATTAGTGTCTGAGGTTTCTTTTTTAATTTCTTTTTGTTTTGTTTTTTACCCAGGAGTCAATCAGCTGTGTCTGAAAAGTGTCGATGTAACCAGAGCAATATGTGATTTGTTTACTCCTTCATCAGCTGTTATTTTGGCCGAAGGGAAGAAAGAGGAAGAGACGATGAAGGGGGAAGAAAAGACCAAGGAAGTACCAGGATTTTATTTTTAGATTTTTTTTTCCCCACCTGGTTATTTTCTTTTCATCAGAACGCTAAGTGTATTTTTGTTATTTATTTATATTTAGGTGGAAGTAACTGAGTAGAAGTACTTCATTTACTTCAGTAGAGTTTTTAGGTATATGTACTTTAAAGGTGTCATTCCACTGAAAACCACTTTTCCACGCTCCTTTTGGATCTCATAATTCTGACTTTTTTCCTCATAATTTAGTGTTTTTAATCTCATAATTATCCATTTCTTATCTCACTATTATGACTTTTTCCTCATGATTGGACTTTTTTTCCTCATAATTTAGATTTTTTCAATTTCATAATTTTTAATTTTAGGTCATAATTTTGACTTTTTATCTCACCATTTTTTTGTCATAATTATGACCCCTCCCCTTTTTTAAAAATCTATTTATGACTTAATTTTTTTCCTAAATTTATACCCACAAAAAAACTGAGTACTGTAACCAGCAAAAACTCAGTTATTAATTTTTAAAGGTTTTATTTTAGGATACTTTTGAAAATTGTATGATTTTTTTTTCTGGCTAAATAAGTATTATTTTATACATTGCAAAAAAAAAGTTAGTTTTAGTTGTTGTTGTTTTTTTTTACTTTATTACAATTGAGAAGTTGTACTTTTACTTCAGTAAAGGAGTTGAATCAGTATTTTTACCAGAATATTTGTACTTCTACCTAAGTACAGTACTTTTAGCATCAGTGAACGTCTATAAATAGGCTGTTATATCTGAGTGAAAAGTTCCTCTTAAGGTGAATATGTTTTATTTTTCGTGTGAACACATTTCCATTTGTTTCCAGTATGTTCTGGAACCGTCAGCTTGAACACAGACAAATACAAATATACGCTCTTGGACTTCCAGTAAATCCTTAGCGTCTCCACCCGCTGTCTCTCTCTCCATCATCCTGTCTTTCACGTCCACTTCTTCATCTTAAAGAATCTTGGCTTCAGGGACGTCGTCATGTCTGCTTTTATATCACCTGCCGTCTTCCTCTGCCCGACTCTGTTCATCCGTCTCCACCTGCCAGACCATAATATATATTTACTGTCACACAGCAGACGTCTTCACTCTGGTTACAACACTCATTTACTGTCCTTCCATCCATCCTTCCATCCATCCATCTGTTCTTCCATCATCCATCCATCTGTTCCTCCATCCATCCATCCATCCATCTGTCCTTCCATTCATCCATCCTCCATCCATCTGTTCTTCCATCATCCATCCATCTGTTCCTCCATCCATTCATCCATCCATCCATCCATCCATCCATCCATCCATCTGTTCTTCCATCATCCATCCATCAATCCATCCATCTGTTCCTCCATCCATTCATCTGTCCATCCATTCATCCATCCATCTGTTCTTCCATTCATCCATCCATCCATCCGTCCATCCATCCATCCATCCATCCATCCATCCATCCATCCATCCATCCATCCATCCATCCATCCATCCATCTGTCCTTCCATTCATCCATCCTCCATCCATCTGTTCTTCCATCAATCCATCCATCTGTTCCTCCATCCATTCATCCATCCATCTGTTTTTCCATTCATCCGTCCATACATCCATCCATCCATCCATCTGTTCTTCCATTCATCCATCTGTCCATCCATCTGTCCATCCATCTGTCCATCCATCCATCCATCCATCCATCCATCCATCCATCCATCCATCCATCCATCTGTTCTTCCATCCATCCATCCACATTCAGAGTGTACACTATATTTTCAACCCTTTCATTTCCCTGCAAATTGTTGTATACACTCTTTCTCTCTCTATTTCTTTCTTTCTTTCTTTCTTTCTTTCTTTCTTTCTTTCTTTCTTTCTTTCTTTCTTTCTTTCTTTCTTTCTTTCTTTCTTTCTTTCTTTCTTTCTTTCTTTCTTTCTCTCTCTCTCTCTTTCTTTCTTATATGAGAACTTGTCATGTATGTAAATCACTTATGGATTTTCTTTGCTTGAATTAAACATTGACACTGATCTTGGTCAGATTTCTTTAAATAATAACTCAGTATTAGGACACAGGTTGTTGACAGTTCAGTTGTTCATATCAGATTTTCAGAGTGTGATGTATGATGATGTTTTCCGATTTTTTTTTTCTCCAGTCTATAGTCATTTTTTTCCTCCTCACTTTGACCTTGTTTCTGCAGGAGCTTTTGTAACATTGCTCACACAGCACAGTGGACATCACTCACCTCTGCTCTTTTATCCTCTCTCACTTCCCTTCCCATCTCTTTCCTCCTCTCCAGTAAAACCCAGTCATTGTTACTAAGAAGGATTTATTTGTTAGGTATTTCCAAGCATTGTTCCTCTGATCCAACGCTCGCTGTTGCAGAGCTCTCAAATTGCTGGCATCTCATGTGCTGAGGAGATAGATCCTTAAAACTAAAGCAGATAAGTCGTAAAAGCACAGTCGAGTGGAAATCTGTCAGTTTCACAGTCTGCTGCACCTTCACCAAACACACTATGTCCTGGACATTCCACTCAACTGGGATTGAATCTGTACATTTCTGCACCATATTTCTAACACAGCTAAGATCAAACTGTATTATTAGTCTAAGACTGACGTGTTTAGATCACTGGCAGTAAAATACACTTTAGTTTTAGTCTTTATGAAGTTACACTGCTCCGCACTTTTTTTATAAAGTGTCTGTATCAGACAAATGTGTTAAATCTTACATACTTTAATAAGATGAATAAGAAAATAAATGACATTAGTGCTGGTTAGCTCATGTTTTTAATATATATGATGGTGTGTTATTCCACATATATACTGGTTTATGTACATGTATACAATGGATTAGTAAATATTCCACTAGAAAGAACCTGTAAAGTGAATGGATCATAATGTGAAGACAGTGTTTGGAAGTAGATCTGGTAGATCTGTGGAGATCAGTGAATTAAATATTGGACAGTTTCAGTGACTTCACAGATAAATGCAAAATACAATTGAACTGAATTGAATTGACCTCCTCGTCCAGTGGATAGAGATCCACTGCATAAGAGAGAGAGAGAAATTGTATATTATTTACTGTTATTGTGTTGCATACCTATTGTAGGCCTTGGGAACACTGTACTTTTACAGTCATGCTAACAAAACTCCCTTTGAAATGAGTTGAATTGACAGAGAGATTTTATTGCTCTTATTTAAAGGTGATGATATATATATATATATCATCATATTTGTGTGTGTGTGTGTGTGTGTGCAAAAATATACCACTTACAAAAAAAACAATGTAATCAAGCAAACCAAATTTAGAGTTCCTCTTTCACTCTTTAGCATAAAACAAAGGAGAAAAAAAATCACTGAATGACTGAGTGAGTCAGTAAAAAAGAGACATTTCTCAACGAGTTTGTTTCCATTGTCACTAACCGCTCCAAAGTGCTCCTTAATTTCTGCAGCTGTGGTCCTTTTGGGCGGCTGTCCTTCTGATTTTGTGACCCCAGGGCAACTCCAAGAATAATTAGAAGGTTTTGTCAAAAATCTAATCGGTATAAAATCCTCATTTCCTTCTTTGATAGAATGAGACCTTTAAATTAAATTTTTGTTTTCACATCAGTGTAAGTGACATTACCACCCTCTCCCCTGATCTACAACATAATGAATTTTATAAAAGAATCCACAATATTGAACTTTCCTGGGTTCCACTATTAGTGTTGCTCTTGTATGTGACAGTAAATATATGAACAGATGTCGGTTCCACTGTGAAAACAAGATAAAAACTTAGGCCTGGATTATAGCACTTTCCTCTGTTGTAAATGGCGTTTGCATTAACTGACAGTTTTCATGATCGCATCTGTATGTACACACTGGATCAGCTACACCAGCTGTGCTATAGAAAACACAACAGATGTGAGGTAAACGGTTCACACAAACGATACACAGACCAAAGCTCTGTTGACATATTTCACACAGCACCTTTCCTTATAGTTTCAACATCAGAATGACGCCTCTCTGGGGGGGGGGGGTGAACTCATTTTCTTTCAGGCATCAAATTCAGCCCAGTTTGATCCTAAAGTGGCTGGACCTGGAAAATAATCTACATTATTTAGTGGCCTCTGTGTGAATGTGTGTGTCTTGGGATTAACACAAAGTCCATACAGAGCTGACGGCTGCCGTTTGGTATATTTATGTATTTTTGGTCAAGGAACAGACTAGCAAAAGTGACTAGTTTATAGACACAGTATTTTTGGAAATATTAGTAATTTAGCAATATAATAGCCTTAGCATTAAGTTGATCGGGCCAGAGTCCTTTGGCGTAGCCTAGCCGAGTTAGACCCCCCTATGGCAGCAAATCTAATTTGTTTGTAGAATGTTTGTTATGTGTTACTGTTAAATAAGTTAGTATTTATTTTATCTCAGACATATTTGTAGGTATTTCTCACCTGGCATGCTTCAGTGTGTTACTTCCACCTTCGTCAGGGGGTCACCTGAATGTTGGAGTGACATGTTTTTAAAAACAGCTGATGTTGTTATGGAGGTGTGACCTCCCTGTCAATATTGACTGGTTAGTCACACCTCCTGCTGTTCGAGTTCTCCTCTCAGGATGGTGCTACAGGTGTGTGAGTCCATGTATGACCCCTCACCCCATTTCATAGTGGTGAAAAAATAATACAACAAGAAAACAATAGATATCACTGTTGGATTAAGGAGTCCATTGAAATTAGAAAGCGGAGCCCCACCACCATGAATTCAGGTGACCCTTTGACGAAGGCAGAAGTAACATGTCAAAACATGTCAGGTGAAAAATACCTACACATATGTCTGAGATGAAAGTAAATGCGAACTCAAATCTAATTAGCTACCATAGTTATGTTCCACGTAACTGTTGGCTAGATTTCCCTCATGGGTGGGACAACGACCATGGTGTAGTGGCTCGTCTGGCCAGCCTGGGTCCAGATGAACCGGACCCAAACGTGCACCGGGTCTGTTAACGAACCAGGACCTGAAGGCACCGGAGCTGTAAAACTCAGCACTCAGTCTACTTTGATTCTCTTCAGATAATTATATTTCATCTGTGTCTTTGTCTCTTTTTGTCTTCTTCCTCTCAGTAGAATGCAGATGAAAGGGGCGGAGTCAGCTGTGGCTCATTTGCATGAAAGCATGAGGCACTGTTGAGCCCCATTTTGTAATAACAGTGCATTTTGTAATAAATGTCCAAAATATAACTTTTTAATTTCATTTTGTAATACATTTTTCCACATTATGTAATACCGTTTTACATTCTGCAGCAGCAGGTGCTTTGGTGATGTGGTATTAAAACTCAAGGAGCTGTTTGGGAAATGTCTTGGCTGGTAATTAGACATATTACACATGGACAATTTGAAATTACTAATATATTTTGGTAAATAGAAATGCAGCAAAATTTAGTAGAAAATGCGTTGGGGCAGTTTATTACAGAATGAAATAAAAAATTTCTTACATTTTAGAGGTTTATTACAAAATGCGGCTCAACAGGCACTAAAACTGACGATTTTAAGTTTGGAGAGGCTGCTGTATCTGTTCATCAATGTGGTATTTTGACCAAAGCATGTGACACACAGGTCACTGAGACACCAGGGAACTGCATTCACTAGTGGAAAATGGACACATGTCCCTTTGAAAACTACACTTCATTTCCTTTAGACATTTCAGGTTGTTCACAGTTTTTTGTTAAATTAAGTATTTTCAGAATCCATTAGGCCTAAAAAAATAACTAAATAAAAAACACCTCTTTCCAGCACAAAAAACAAGCCTTTTGTCAAAATACTTGTTTTCCCGTTCTGTAAATTTTCATGCAAAAATTATATTTGCACAATTTGAGGGTCAATGGAAAAGTGACAATTGTTTTTCTTTTTCTTTCTCAAATGAAACCACAGATCAATCTTTGAAGCGGGTGCGACATTACCCATCCTACCACCGGGAGAAACACAACACAGCTGCTTTATAGAGTTTTTCATGTTTAAGAGTCAATACAGACAATCAGGAATCTATTTTTTCATGGGAACACAGTGGTTACTATTTGGATTCAATAATTTAGTTTCCAGCCCTAGACAATAAATGTGGACACAGGGATGAAACTGGATAAAAACACAGTGAATAGATTGTTTTTTTGTGACTATTTACTTCATAGAACCGCTTGTAAAATGCTTCTATTCGTCCAGAAAATAGGCAGTTTTCCTTGTGACTGAGGGTGTTGATTATTTGTGCAACACCTCCAAAGCAACCTGATTGAAAAAGACACAGATATTGTTTTGACAGATATATAATTATATTTTTTTTTACTCTGAGGTGTTTTATTATAATCGTATATGTCTTTTATTTTGTCCCCAGTGGAGTTTTCAGCTGAAGTTAAATGAGTTCTGCCTGTTTAGTTAATAACAAGTTCACTCCATGCTGTGTTCATTGAACCGTACTGGTTAAAAATGGATTTTCTTGTCACTGTTTGTGGTTTTATATATTTATTGCAATGATTAAAAAAATAAGGGGTGTATATGTAGGAAGGGAGGTCCTCGAGTTACGACAGAGTTCCTTTCCTACAGTTGTGACATAACCTGAATTTCCACTTAAGTCAAAATTAACCCTTTAATACACTTAAAAAACACCTGAATCTGTAAATCAGGGTGTGTATATTTATCAATCTTTAAAGTTAAACTTACTACCATTTAATCATTTTTTTTACTACCTTCAGATTTGTTTTACAACCATTACGACACTGAGTTGCAAGTGTTAATCAGAAACCTTTTGTGATATGTACACAGATTTTGATTACTTTAGCCAAAGAACCTTAGTTATTAAGCTACCTACTGACAGATATGAGATTCAAATTTGTAAGACTGACTCACAACCATTAGGATGTGACGACTAAACTACTAAAGAATAGACCTTTCTCACAATAACATGAAATATGTAACGGTAGTGTATTCGAAGTTCCTGCAAAACAACAAAACAGTCGACAACCGGTAAGATGGAGAGAGTCCTCTAAACTTCTTTAAGGGGTAAGGGGTTTGCCAGATATCATAAGAATCGTGGAGGAGAACTCGGTCACAAAAAAATTCAAACTGTAAGCAGTCTCAGAGGCCTTCGCTGTCCCTCGCAACCGCCTCCCCACATGACATCGAGGTGAAATTTGAGCCAAATTGGTGTTCGTTTGTCCGAACTACAGCCTTTTTAGTAAAGGCAAATTTGTAGGAGGCGCTATAGTGCAAAATAAAAATTTCATATGACAAACAGGTGTAGACCCGGGCGATAGACGTCTGAGTAAAATTCCAGCCAAATCGGTTTTTGTATGTACGAACTATAGACATTTTAATACAAGTACATTTCTAGGGGGCGCTATCGTACAAAATCAGAATGTCTTTAGCTAAATGGATGTAGACCTGGGAGATAGACGTCTGAGTAAAATTTTAGCCAAATCGGTGTTCGTTTGTCCGAGCTGAATCAATTTATGTAGTTGTAATTTTTCCCCAAAACTTTGCAACAAAAATGATGCAACTTTTCAAAAAACTTTTGATAACTTTTGATGTCCCACTTGTCTAGATCGTGTTCACCGATATTGAGCTCATTTGGCCCAACGGCCAAGAGGAATGACAATGACAGCGAAAATCCACGACGCTAAGTTTTTACAATTTCAATCCAAGATGGCGGACTTCCTGTTGGTTTAAAGGCGTGGCCATCATAAGGTTTTTTGTTCATCATCATATCGAAAGTGAAAAACCACTGAGAACTGAGAAACACTGGCTTAGGTTAAATGTCACAGAACAAGACATAGTTTACCTTAGTTTAACAACAGTAACATTTGTCATTACTTACTGGTTAATGACTGTTTGTAAACACCACGAAGAAGAGCTGTTTACATTTCACCCAATGAACTGAGGTGCGCTTCATTTACATATGCTGTTGTGCCACCCAGGCAGGTAAACAGTTTAAACCATAGATATTGTAACAGCCCCGAAATGTTATTGATGTTTGTTTGGTGTGATTGTGACGACAGTAACTGTTTATCCTGAAATAAAAAGTAGGTGAGACCAACTCTGTGTAACGATACAATATATAAACTCAGGAAAAAGTGGGGGGTAGGAAATCATCTGGTTGTAAAAGTGGGGGTGTCGCAACACCCCCATCCCCCACGGGTGCAATGCCCATGTTGAGTTTCCACACTCTGACACTCATAAAAGTCACAGTCACAGTTAACATACTCTGCCTTTGTTTTACTACAATGTGCCGGTGTTGAACGTAGGGTTACACTACGATTGTGTATTTCCAGTATCCATAGATCTATAGATTTAGTGAAAATATTGTACAATCCATATTAACACATTCATTTTGACAGAATTAATGATAATATTATAATAAATGATGATAAATTGCCCAAGAAACGTCAAATAGAGAGAAAAAAAATCATTTGGGAAGTGTTGTAAAAGTAACAGTGACTCTTTATGGGTTAATAAAACCCGCCCCATGCTGTGATCAGTAATCCCTCATGGTACAGCAAAAGTATAATTACAGGGTTTATGCACCGAGGTGGGTTAGTAAGCACAGCCCTTAGATAAATGTGCCACAGTGCATTTCCTTTTCTCATTTAAGACATCATAAAGTGTGCCGAAGCTGCGTGAGGGGAGGAGACCTACAGTACGAGACACGACACAATGAAGTTAACTGAAAAACAAGCACATTGGTAATTCATCATGCAACGCTGAAAAATAACAATAATGCCCAGGAGGGTGTTATTCACTGGGATTACAGGTACAAAACTGTCATCAAAATGTCCATAATTACAGTAAAAGCATCCTTGAGGGGATTATTTGTCTATGTTGTTTTCTTTTGAAAAGCTTTTCCTTAAAATATTCGACTCGTCTAAGACTTAAATTACAGGAAACCAGTGGAGTCTTTACAGACGTGACATACTTTCATGTAAGTCGACATGTTTGACTTTGAATCTGTTTTTTTGAAGGTTTCAACATTCACTTTACAAGACCAAGAAGATGTAAAGACAATAAAGTTGAATATATTTTTCAGTTCATGGCTCCGTCTGGTGATGCTTCACTGCTTCTCTGCTACGTTTCTTTTTCTAGTCTGTGTTTTGAGGTCAGTTGGGTCATGTTTAGATAAATGACAGAACATTTCACAGCCTGCTTTTGCACTGGAAAAAGTCAAAATCCTACCAAGTGTTTTGTTTTGTTTTCTCATTTGTTGTCAAAATATCTAATCACACTTAAAATAAGACAGAATCACCTAAAGAGGAACGTTTCAATCAGATATAAGAAGTGATTTATAGAAAATAGAGCTTGTACATTTTATTTCATGAAATCCTTTCACTTGTTCTATTGGAAGATGTGTACGCTTGAAAAAAGCTTTATTAGGTTTATGTTTACTTTTAAATTATTTTTTACAGATTTTTAATCATTTTAGGTCTATGTTTTTGTAATTGGGGCACTGACTCAGTTCAGTTTATTTTTCAGTATATTTTATATATTAGCCTTCACCCCTTTTTGTAAAGCAGCAATATGTACATTATTCCCATACATATATATATATATATACATATATGTAGGGTGCGATTTGACGGGTGTGTGTGTGTGTGTGGGGTGGGATGGGATGGGGGGTCCATTCCTCCTCTGGTTTTGGACACCACCATTAAGGTCCATTAGAGTCCACTTTAATTGCACCGTGGGGTTTCTGGGAGACCCTCTGACTCGTGTGCCTTAGACTCCTGTGTTTCCAGATGGGTCAGCTGGGTTGCCAACATCGCAGCTGACCCCTGGCGCCTATTGTATGTTGGCCAGTCCCCACCCTGGTGATGTGATGCCCCGTCCCTCCCGTCATGTCCGGGGAGAGAAGGTCATGTCTCTGTGAAGTGGTGAAGTGACTGCTAGCCACCTTTGGCCTCTGACCCTTCCTGGCTGACCCAGAGCCAGTTACGGCACACTGCTGGCGGTAGCACAAGCCACACACACTTGTGAGAGTCATAACATCCAACACAAACGTTTTTCTGTGAAAAGACCCCCCCCATTTATATATATATATATATATATATATATATATATATATATATATATATATATATATATATATATATATATATATATAAAAAATAGATCTGCAAAATCTTATTTCAACAAATATTACCAAAATTAGTTTAACTTGTCCCACTGGCAGATTTTTTTGCTTGAATAAATAACGAAGGAAATGAAGGAAAAATATCAGCCAATGGAACAAGTAAAAATGACCTTGGTAAAAAAAAAAAAAAAAAAAGGTTGTCCATTGTAAAAGAAATTCTATAAAAAAATATTTAAATGCATCTGAAAAAACAACCTAAAAAAACATCAAAACATGTACTTTCCTGGATTTTAAAAGGTTCATCATTTGTTCCTTGTACCAGTATCAACATTCACTGAAAACTTCATCCAAATCTTTCTACAAATGTTCGACTGCCTTGATCTTTGGTCTGCCTTGGTGCAGTCTGCAGAGTTTCTGATGTTAAAACGAGATCATAAGCCAAAAAAAACCACTGCTCGAGCATCTGTCTTTGCCTTATTTTCGTTCAAATCTTTGCACCGCTGATGACTCTGACACAAACTCCATGGAATCACAACTATTTGGGACAAAAGAATATTTAATTGTGTGGAACTGAAGAACATGCAGGGCTTTTAG
>CM035793.1:41079000-41146500 GCA_020466265.1 Siphamia tubifer
ATGTTATGTTTAAGTACAGTTGGTAAATTTAAACATTTTCGTGACAGAGAAAACTTGGGAGTTGATATAATTCATATTATTTATATTATTTTACTGGTCTGGTTCATTTTACTTCATTGTATTTTAATTGTGTTTCACTGTAAAGCACGTTATGACTTTATATCTGTGAAAAGTACAATATTATATAAATGAAGATTATTTTAATACTTATTTTAGCATCTTATACTGTATGTGGCCCCTGAACTACAATGTGTTTGACACCTCTGCTTTAGAAGATGATGGTGTTTCCATGGTAACGGCAGAGTTTCTGAACATCCAAATGGACCCTACAGTATTTGATGACCATGAAAAGACTAGAAAGTATTTTACACCAGTTATTGACATTTTATTGATAGGATTAGTGTTTTTTACAGTTACATGATGGCTATGGTCACTGGTTTATATTTGGGTGTTAATGGGTTAAATGTGTGCGTTTGTGCCTCATACACAGCATTGACTTTAGGATAAGCAAAGTCTGTTTTTACTGACTTTAAAACTGACTTCTGATGTCAAGGGCAGGTTCACCACTTCCAGAAAACTGTTTTAAATATAGAATATAGTTTCTTACTGTCATGCATCTCATCATTTTTCCAGATGGAACTTTTATGAAGTTAGTTCTTCCAGTGAATATACATGAGCTTCCTGAATTTCCACCCAGAACTTTTAAAACTAGAATTTATCATTTATCAGTGTCGCCTCAGTCTCACTCAACCTGCAAATGCACTGAATGAATGTATGAAGGAAACAAACAGTGTTTAAAAACTGGACTTTTATTATCACAGGATTTTAGTTTTTAGACCCAAAAACATCTACTGATCTAAACTTTTGAACCATTAATCCTGTCATTACATGTAATAATAATGTAAATATTTTGGTTCTGGATCCCTGATATTTAAATGTTTTGTGCATTTGCAAATCCACTATGAGCTGTGAGTCATCAATCAATCAATCAATCAATAGGCTGAGGCCAATACTAGAAAAAAACATAGTCTCAGAATAGACTCATTACGTTTTCAAAGTAGAGAAATGCGACAGTATGAAAAATAAGTTGTGAATCAGAAATTGTGAATTTTGACTTTTTAATCTCATAATTTATATTTTTTTCTCTTTTTTAAAAAATCTTCTATTTATAATTTTTTTTTTATTTTTCCTAAATGTCCCGCCCATACCCACTAAACTGAGGACCACGACCCAATAAAACACATCATCTACACAGTAAAACTCTCAGTTTATTTAAATCAGACCTGAAAACATTACTATTCACTTCTCATTTGTTTTTAAATGTCTCTTATTTTAATTGTCTTTTAATGCATCTTAATCATTTTAATTTTCTTATATATTTTATGTAAAGCACCTTGACTTGTCTTGTACATGACATGTGCTATACAAATACATTTTCCTTACACTTGACGGTGTTTATTCTGTTTATATTAGACATTGTGTGTAAATACTTTTGTCCATGCTCCTCCTCTGCACCTCCTTCCTCTTTTTTTCTATTTTGGTGTGTTTTGTTTTTTTGGGTTTCTTTTGCTTTCTTCTCAGACTCGGGCGCTCCCTCGCAGGCCTCGGACTGGGCTCAGCTGAACGCTGTCACGCACTGTCACTCCTTTATTTCATCGCTCCATCATTCTCTTTGCCCCTCTGCAGATCTGGGTATTCATCTGTCCATCCATTTGTCTGCTCCCTTTAGCCTGACAAGTGGAAATGACGAGGACAGACACCGACGGGAGGAGAAAAAAAAACGAATAGATAGAAAAGGGGGAGAAAGAAACAGACGGGGAAGATACTGAAAGGCATTTAAGAGACACAAACAACAAACAGAAAAGGAAAGGTGATATAATAGACAAGAGGAGAGAGGGGTTTTAAAAAGAACCATGTTACTAAAAGAAAACTTACTAATACAAGACAAGGGTGTTTTATTCATGCTGCATTATTATGTAAAAATACTTCTATTATTTTGTCTAATACAGGATATTTTTTGTCATGTTTTCTCTCTAAAACACATTATAATTTGACATATTTGATTTTTAATTTGATTTGAATGATTTATTTCGAACATGTGTAAAGTGCAACAATAATCAATACAACAATAATAATAATATTAATAATACTACACAATGGCATGTCCGAAAAGGAGTAGGATGAAGCATAAACTTATTTAATCCTACCCCTTCTTCACTTCCCCATTAACCTGAATTCATCTTATAGCAATATAGTTCATAGTACAAAAATGATGATAATAATAAAAAATAATAACAATAACAATACCAATAATAAATAATTGAAGTACTAAACATATACATATATACACAAAACAAAACAGAACACAAAAAAACAACAACAAAAAATGAGCAGATAGGAAAGTAGGTAACAATAGAATTTTTTTGTTTGTTTGTTTTCTTTTTTCTTCCCTTTCTTCTTCTTCTTTTCCTTTCTTTTTTCTTCCTTTTTTTCCTTTTTCTAATTTGTCTGCATTTTGTTCTTATTTTTTTATTTTATTTTATTTTTCTATTTATTCACTTATTTTATTTATTTATTTATTAAATGTTTTTTTTTTTTTTTTTTTTTTTTATCTTTTAACCCCACAGAGGGGGGGTCAACATTGCTTGAGATCAATGCATATTCCAGTCTTGCAGCCATATACTATACTATTTAGTATAGTATATGGCTGCAGTACTGTTTTAACCCTCAGAGACTACAAGCATATTAATCTAAACTGTTTAATACCTGTTGATCCATTAGTTCTATCAATATGTCAAAATAATAATCTTTTCACAGTCATTAGATAGGACCCATTTGGATGTTCAGAGGAAAACAATTCAACAATAAAACCTATATAATTTTTTTTTTAAATGACAAAGGATGGAGACTATATTTTATATTTATTTAATTAGACAAAATGTCACACCAAATTATCCTGGAAAATTACAGTATAATTTAGTTTTTGTGGGAATGATAATAAAGTACTTTTGACTACTGCCCCCTAGAGGATGGGGTGTTTTATTTTTGTGG
Source organism: Siphamia tubifer (assembly GCA_020466265.1). Lineage (NCBI taxonomy): Eukaryota > Metazoa > Chordata > Actinopteri > Kurtiformes > Apogonidae > Siphamia > Siphamia tubifer. The sequence continues at coordinate 41,082,052 of CM035793.1, forward strand.
AAATAACCAGAAGTGCGTTGCTCACTGCAGCTAGCTAGCGTTTCACTGAATTCATCTGAACGAAATTGTAAATAGGTGATATTTAGAAAAATGAATGCCACATTTAGCAACTAAAGAGTGACTTTTTTACCCGATTAAAAAAAAAAAAAAGTTAAATCAGCTTCACCATGTTGACTTTTGCTCAGATAAGAGCACATCGCATTGTAGGTCAACATGTAGTACGCTAAAAAAGTTTGCGGAAGAGAAAGTATACAGAGTATGGATAGTATGAGTATGGAAGTATGTACTATGTAGTTTGGAACACAGCCTTACTTTGTTTGCATCATAACTTCCTGTTTCCTCAGTCTGTTTATTTTATTGTAATTTATTTAATTATTTTTACATTTAAATGTAATTAATTTGTAACCTGACTTACATCATCTGGGTGCGTTACGCTGTGCTCACACAACCATCTGAGTCGCACGGGGATCAAATCTATTTCCAAACGAAGGAGCCAATCAGTGTCGCAGGGTGGGACTACCCGGAAGCGTGTGGCTGGTGTAACGTTAAGCAGAAGTAACGTCAGTGTAGTCTTTTCAGATACACAACAACGGCCACGTGCGGTCGGTATTGATGTCCATATCGACTCGGCTATTTCCAGTGTTTTGTCGACTCTACCAGATGAACGGACGACGGCTTTGGAAGCGTTTGTTAATGGAAATGATGTTTTCGCTCTTCTTCCGATCGGGTTTGTCAACAGTTTGATCGATCAGATAGATCCACCGGTGGATAAAGAAATAGTACCAGTGCAGAAGCCCATGGTTATTGTGGTACCCACCTGGTTGTGTTGGTAGAGGACCAAGTTAAAGAGGCTTTTAAACTAGGGTTGACAGTAATGGAACTGGGAGGAAGAAATGACAATCACATCTGCAACAGTCGTTGCCAGCTGGTGTTTGTTAGCCCCGAGTCATGGCTGAAGGATAAATAGAGAACCATGCTTTACTACGACGTTTACCAGAAGAACTTGTTTGGCATCGTAGTAGACGAGCTTATAAGTAAAAGTCACGAAAAATGGTCAGTTTTAACCCCTTCTGTTGATGTGTATGTACCTGATGCAAACTATTTAAGCAGCTTGACTTCAACATGAGTGGATGAAGCAGCGCGTCAGTGAAGAGATGGACAGATTTTTAATCTAATCACATTAATTAAGATAAGGCCTCTCCTTTGAAAACTTAGTGGTTCTGGAAGAGTCCCACATGGTATTGTGAAATACCATCTGGCAACAGTCAGGTTAATTAATTTGGAGTATGAGGTCTAAAAAATCACTGCTTGGGGTATAAAGTATTTTTTTAAAACTCACACGTTGCCTTTGAAAAATGAAGGTAACAAAAAAATGCAGGGGATCTGTTTTTGCATTCTGCCCTTTTCTCTCTAACGCTGCCACCGTCCCCCATGGGCCACCGTAGATGATTCATGATAACTTCTGACCGGGCCATTGTTTTCTGCGCGCTCTGGGTGTGAAAATGAAATGGTTCCTGAGTTGAAAACAAACGTTCCCCGGCAGCCCGAAGCAGAGGAAGCTATCTGTGTTTGTGCGATGCTATATGGTGATTTAAATGAAACAAATGTCAGACACAGACTACAAACGCTCTGTTTATTCACCAATACACAAACTGATTAATTCATAGGTCGAACAAAAATCTGCCCCGAGAACAACATTCTTATGAAATCAGATTACGGAAATAAAACTAAAAACTAAAAAAAAAGTACTTTCCTACCTGACTGGGTGGCTTTAACAAAGTCTAAAAAAAGACCACAAAAAAAGTCTTGAATTTATTCCCTGCAGAAAAAGACAAAGAGAAAAACAACAGAATATAAATATACACTGGAAGAGGAGTGAGAGATAGTGGAGAATCACAGCGTGTACCTGCTTTTGACGGATGTGGGGTGAAAGGCGAAGAGAGTGGGCGGTCGGCCGGCCCCACGGCCCTGACGCACTGCCTTGTGGGTAATGACCACTGATGCGTAGCGGCCTGGTTGTCATTCTCAGGGGTCCAGCTCCATTAGAGAGAAGAGAAATAGGCTTCTGTGTGTGTGTGTTTATATAACTATCTTTATGGGGACATTGATGTGTTTACACAGTGACACTATGGGGACCAACATTCAGGTCCCCACAAGGGTTAAATATAAACAAAGGTACCCACAAGTAAAATAGGCCCTATAAATATGTGAAATGGTTTTTCCCGGAAGTCCCCATAAAGTATGTAGGGGGGGGGTTTGCAAAGCGAAACATGTAGTTTTCAAAAGTTTGAAAATGTATTTTTATGTATTATTTATTTTCATTTATATATATATATATATATATATATATATATATATATATATATATATATATATATATATATATATATATATTTGTTTGTTTGTTTTGATAATGATTTTAATTTTTAAATGATTATTATTTTTTAATTATTTATTCATTCATTTTATTTATTTTTACACTTAATTTTCAAATATTAATTATTATTTTGTTTTATTAAAAAAAAAGTACTTATGCTCACTACCCAGTGGCTACTTGATTACAAAGTTGGTCCTCATGAGACATGGAAATGTGTGTGCGTTTGTATTTACACAGCCACATCACGGGGACCTCTGACACTATGAGGACCAAAATTCAGGTCCCCACGAGGGTTAAATATAAAGGTCCCCACTAATAAAATAGAAATGTGTGTGTGTGTGGGGGGGTTGTTTCTTTGTTTTTTTTCAGAAAGTCCCCATAAAGCATGTGGGAAACAAGTGCAAAGCAAAACATGTGTTTTTTGGAGTTTGGAAGATGTGTTAAAAGTATTTATTTATTTATATTTTTATTGTATATATATATTTTTTTTTTTTTTAACTATCATTTCTTTTAAAATATTATTAACTGTATTTATTAAATTTTTTAAATTACTGTTATTTTATTTCTTCAAACATTTTTATATTTTTTTATTTTATGTAATTTTAAAATTTTTATCCTTGTTATTTATTTTATTTTATTTAAAGTGCCGACACTCACAACCCAATGGCTACTTGTTTACAAACTTGGTCCTCATGAGACTTGGAAGTGAGTATGTGTGTGTGTGTGTGTGTGTGTGTGTGTGTGTGAGTGATGATAGGAAGGTGTATGTTTCCATTCAATCTGTGTGTTGTGAGAGACATGTAGTATGTTTTAGAGGATCCACTTCCATTAGGGAATAGCCTGTAGCCTGCGGTGGTAATAAGTGTGTGTGTGGCAGTGGAGTCTGTTCTGGGACGTAAATGTGATTCAACAGCCACATATGTGGATCAGGGGTGTTATTAATGGAAAATAAGATGGAAACTGAAGCCAGGAAGGAAAAGAGAAAATAAAAATATATAGAGAGAGAATGTGGGTTTCAAACAAACTAATTTAAATACAGATAACACCGTCTTACTGATAGTTTACATGATAGCTAACTCATAAAATTAGCATATCCTGTGTAAAAAAAAACACACTTTTAACCTGTTTTTAAGGAGGTTTTAAATTCGAGTCCATTTGTCTGTATGTCAGCAGGATTACACAAAAAGTTCTAAACTTTCAGGAATGATAGATAATGGGTCAAGGAGGAACCCATTAGATTTTGAGCAATGAAGGTCAAAGGTCAAGGTCACCCTAAAGGTCAACATCTAAAACACATCAGTGGTAATATCTCAGGATTCAGACAAGATAGAATCTGGTGTTTTTATTTTTCATTCACATGGTCTCACCTTCAGACATGTTGTTTTCATCTGTAAACATGATATAAACCAGTTTCTTTTGTCTTTGTATGTTTTTGTTGCCGTGTCTTTTTAACTTTAGCAGCACAGTGGTGCAGAGGTTAACACTCGTGCCTCACCAGACCTTTCTGTGTGGAGTTTACATGTTCTCCTCGTGTCTGTGTGGGTTTTCTCCAGTTTCCTCCCACCATCCAAACACTGGTTAATCTAAATTGTCCATAGGTGTGAATGTGACAGTGATTGTTTGTCTATATATGTTCAGCCCTGAGATGAACTGGAGACTCATACAGGGTGTACCCCACCTTCACCCGTTGTAGCTGGATTAGGCCCCCAGTGACCCCTGCGACCCTAGTGAGGATAAAGCGAGTTCAGATGACAAGTGCTAATTTTTAACAAAACCAAAACACTAGTTGTCATATTTTTTTTTTAAATCATTGTAGTTGACTAAAATGATTTTAGTCGACTACAATGATTTAAAAAACGGACACCAGCTGGTTTACTCATCACTACAAGATATACGATACAATACAAATATCCAATACAATTTTAGTCGACTAAAATAATTTTAGTCGACTAAAATTCATAACATAAAATTTTATGGATTTTGGTCAACTGAAACTAGACTAACTCTAAAAATGATTTAGATGACTAAATTGTGACTCAAACTAAAATTACATGTTCATCATGAGACTAAAACTAAATAAAAATGTTCTGACAATATTAACACTGGACGATTCTTTTTGGACAGAATCCTGACGCAGTTTAGCTTCATTTCATTATGAGTATTTTTACATGTACGTTCATTCGATCAGTGGTCTTCAGCCCTGGTCCTTAGGGTCCACTGTCCTGCATGTTTTAGATGTCACCCTGCTCCAACACACCTGATTCAAATGATCAGCTCATCAGCAAGCTCTGCTGATGTGCTCTTGAGCAAGGCACTAAAGTGGCATTTTTTTTATTTAGCAGTTTTGAATCTTAACAGTTAATATAATAAAGGTATTTACCTTGGGGTGGCATGGTGGACTGAACTGGAGACTCATATAGGGTGTACCCCACCTTCACCCATTGTAGCTGGATTAGGATTTCAGACCTAAAACCTCCAGTCGACAGTAATAGACTCCTGTAAAAGTTGTAATATATTTTCCAGACAGTTTTTTTTTTATTAGAAGTATAAAATAACCAATTTGGCACAAAAGTGTGTATTATTACAAGTGAAAGGGGGGGGGGGTTCTGCCTTGGAGGAGTCTTTTCTAGTTTAAGTCAATGATTAAATAGTTTTACATCCTAATAAAAAAATAAATCAAAATTTTTTGTGATTTTTTTTTTTTTTTTTAGGCCATATCACCCAGAACTCATCTCTACTGTTTGATACATATGCATTTGTCACACAACTTCACAGATCTTTACTCTAATAGAAAAAAAACAACTATTAGACGAATGTAACCGTGGCTTCTTAGCTTGCTTCTTTATGGTTCTCATCCCACCTTCCTTTCTTTCTGACACTTGGGTCCAAGGCCTGGAGGCAGATTGTTCTGGTTCCAAATATAGACTCATACAGTAGGTCACCACCACAGCACTTTTAGTAATTGCATCCGTGCTGTTTTATCGGCGTCTGTAATAATACACTGTTGTGTTGCTGTTGTTGTGTCAATTATTTTTCTGTGGATTCTGACACTAAGCAGATGGAGTCCCAGATTAGAGTTCTGAGTCTGTGGGTGTGGAAAGTCAGCAGTTAAAACTAAAGACACATCAGCTACTGTCACATTATCAGAAATAACTAAAAGTATTGCCATAAATTAATAAAACCAAAAACCAGAGGTGGTCAAAGTACTCACATTCTGTCCTTCAGTAGAAGTACAGAAAAAATACCCTGATAAAAGTAGAATTACTGATTCAACTCTTTAAGTAAAAGTTAAAAAGTGCAATTTAAAAATTGTAATAAAGTACAAAAGTAAAAGATTATTTTTTTGTCATGAATGCATTAAAACTTATTTAACCAGGAAAAATCTGAAAAGTTTCAAAAGTATCTCAAATAAAGCATTTAAAAATGACTTAAGTATGTAGATAATGTCTTTGACAGGGTCACTGTACTCAGTTTTGTGGATATGGGCAGGGAATTTAGGAAAAACAGGAAAAAAAAACAATTGTGATAAAAAGTCATGAGATTTAAAAAAAAAAAAAATTTACAAATGAAAATTTAAAAATGCATAATTTTATGAGAACAAGTCAAAAGTGTGAGATAAAATGTTAAAATTGTGAGATAATAGTCATATACTGTCACATCTGTTTAGTTTGAAAAACTAACAAGTCTATTTTGTAAAGAAAGGGGTCACAAAATTATGACTCCATTCTTTATCTCCCTTCAAAGGCTGATGAAAATAAAAATGTTTTTAATTTAGTTTTAAATATACTCAGTGACCTGGCTTCCCTGATGTCTTTTGGGATTATATTCCATAACTTTGGTTCATAGTTAACAAAGGCTGCGTCCACAATTATAATATATATATATATATTATATTATTATATACAGTATCTGGGAGTCACTATAAGCCTGCGTTAGATGACCTTAGTGTTCTAGCAGCCATGGCTCAGTTTGTACAGCAGGTCGTCTGTTAACCAAAGGGTTGGCGGTTCAATTCCCACTCTGTCCTAGTCAGTCTGTTGTGTCCTTGGGCAAGGCACTTCACCCTCCTTGCCTCTATTGTCACTCACACTGGTGTATGAATGAGTATGAATGTGCGGTGGTGGTCAGAGGGCAACTGTGGCTACATATGTAGTTTACCACCACCAGAGGGAGCATGTGAGAGTGAATGAATAATGGAACACTAATGTGAAGCGCTTTGGGTTCCTTGAAAAGCGCTATAGAAATCTAATCCATTATTATTATTAGTTTGTACATAAGTGGTCAGCGAGTTTGAAATGTAACTGGGTCCTGTTCCATTTAAGGCTTTATAAGTGAGGAGTAGTATTTAAAAAAACACACTATATAAATCCAGTCCATTATTACTATTAGATAGAAGTTTTACTTTTGTTTTAATCTTTTAGTATTTGCAGAATACGTTGTAAATATATGTTTACAGTTGAACATATTAACATTTAGATTTGATCTTTTTCTAGTGTATAAATCAAATGAAGTTGACGAGTGTTGGTATAATATAGAAGCACTTATGTGGCACCTCTTATGTTTGAAAGGTCTGGATTTACTGCATTTAATCTGTTTTTCTATCAGTCTGCATCAGTTGTCTTTGATTTAGAAGATTCTGAAGTTTCATGTGGTTCTTTTCAAGCCATGATTTTACATTTTCTTTGTCTGAAAATGAAGCACTTGACTGAAATGGATTTTTTTTTTTTTTTTTTACTGCGAATACTGCAGTCAATGTTTTCAGCTTCAACATGATTTTTTAATTTTTACGAAGCAAGATAAGAGGAAGAGAAGGCTCTTCATTTTAATAGTGTTGCAGGTGTTTAATCTTTCATGTACATTTGTCAGGAAATAATTGTTATTAACAAATCTAATGTGGTCAAACATAATCAATTTAATATTTGCAGAAGTTTTGGAGTGTCTTAATATCCAAATAAATCAAAAAACAGGAAAAAATAAGCCCCAAAACTCCACATTTTGCAGTGATAGATATGTTTGGCCTCAGCTTTTGAGGATTAATAAACAATGGCTTATTTATTCTGTCTGTTTTCCAGTTTTCAAATCAAGGCCAAACTGTTAATTTGTGAGTGAAAACTAAAATATATCCAAATATTGATGCATTTAAAGTCAAAAGTTGAGTAAAATGGGGTGAGGTGTACTGAGGTGTACTGTCCTACAAAGTAAAAAGGAAGTAATTGCACAGACACCAAAATGAGAAAAATAACTTTGAAGTTCTGTTGTTGTTCAGCCCCAGTAGTTGTAGGTAGATTATTGGACATGGGGCAGTTATTGTTACTGTATATTAACTAGTTGTGCAAAAAACACAATGTGCCTATTATATGGATTAACTCTGATAGTACTTAGTGACTGGGAATTTAGATTTTATCACATAATGTTGGCTTTTTATCTCAGGATTTTACTTTTTATCTCATAAGTTTGACTTTTTATCTCAGGATTTTGACTTTTTATCTCAGGATTTTGACTTTTTATCTCATGATTTTGACTTTTTATCTCATAATTTTGACTTTTTATCACATAATTTTGACTTTTTATCTCATTATTTTGACTTTTTATCTCATAATTTTGACTTCACTTAATGCACCTTATATATGAAAAACCATAAAAATCACTCATTGACAGTGCACCTTATAGTGTGGAAAATACGGTAATCACACAATCTGATTGAGTCTAATAGAGTGATTGACTGTAAACTGTTGGTGCAGGGTCCTAAATGCACATTAGTAAGAACACATTAATGCTTTTTTACTGCCTTTGTCCTTTGTTTTACTAGTACAAACACTCACTAATTTTACGAAAACTCAAAAACTTATCGTCGGATTTTGATGAAATTTTCAGGATGTGTTCGAAGTAATAAATACCAAAATTGTGGCGATGATCCGGAAATGATCCTGGTTTCTGGATCACTTTGAAATTTATTCTCCATTTACCGCAGTGTAAAATTTCAAAGTGATCCAGAATCCAGGATCTTTTCCGGATCACCACAAAAATGGAATCATGTGTTCCTTGTGACATTCCCAAAACATCCTGAAAATTCCATCAAAATCCGTCAATACGTTTTTTGAGTTATCTTGACATAAACTCCTTGACGGCTGAGGTTTACTCTGAGTGCTTTTCTAGTTAATTAATTTATTTGGATTTTTTTTATTTTCTACATTTGCTGAACAAACACAAATACACATACAAATAACAGACACACACAATGGAAATGTATAAGAAAAATAAATTAAACTGAATCATGCAGAAGAGGGAAATATGTAAACCATGCAGGACACTGGTCCTAGAGGACTGGAGTTTGACACCTGTGTCCTACAACATCTAACAGTAAAACCCACTTGGATGGAGACACTTGGTTTATGTTCAATTAATGATAGATTTTCTGACAAACTCAACTTTTTTCTTCACTTTTTTCTGTTTTGATATAAAACCTTTGAAATTACTTTGATTTTTCACGAACATCTAAATTAAATATGTAGCAAAAGACACGATTTACAGTGAAAATGCAAAAAAAATGGGCAATAATATGAAAATAAATGGTGATTAGTTGAATAAGAAAGTTTAAATAGAGAGAAAAAATAATTTGGGAACTGACACAAAAGTAAAACTGGGTCTTCATAGGTTAAAAAGGTTTACTCTCTGCACTGTCCTCATGGGGAAATACAGTGTCTTCATTTTACCCATCCTAATACACACAGCGCCTAGCATTAGCGATTAAATTAGCATGTGGAGTAGCATTAGGAGCAGTTATCTGACAATGAAGGCACTAAGGGACCAATTCCTGGTCTTCCTTAGCACTGTGGTCAAGGGCAACAACAGCAGAATTAACTTATATCTGTTTTTAATGGCGATGGAAACTGGAGGAAACCCACACAATGTGGATGTGCTTAATGTTACACCACCGTGCAGCCTATGTTGTTTTTTTTTAGAGGCAGGAGTGATATACATGTGGGACCTGTGATCTAATGCTAATCACTAATTTCCCTTACTGACAAAATACATAATAAAATAAACAGAATATATATAAAATGTGCTCGGAAGCTCTTCACTTGTTTTATTTTTCTTTATTATAATAATTATAAAGTGTATGTCCATAAATAAAGTACCACAAAAAATAGACCACCTACAATAATGCAGAAGTTTCAGTTTTAAAACATATGGTCAAGATGGACATTGAAATGAGTGATGTAAATGAAATTCATAAAATTGTTCTAATTGTAATGTCAACTTCAACCTACTCCTTTTGAGTGGTGACTCCTTATTTTGTCCTTTGTTTCTTTTATGCTGTATTGTATTGTATTTTATTTTATTTTATTTTATTTTATTTTATTTTATTTATTTTATTTATTTTATTTATTTTATTTATTTTATTTATTTTATTTATTTTATTTATTTTATTTATTATTTTAAGATGAACTGCTCAAATAAAAAGTGAACTAAATTAATTTTAGGGTATTTCATAGTGTAGCCTATTTAACACGATTAACTAAAGAAAGAAAGGATTTTAATAACAAAACACAAACGCTGTACATCCAACTCATCAGGTGACTGAGCTGTCAATCACACCTGTCAATCAAAGTCCTGACATGGCAACACACTGAAACTTGTATTTGAACTGAGATGTAATTAACGGAAAGAAAAGAACAAGTCCAAGTAAAAGCAACAGTAAAATAATGAAGTACTTTTACTTAGTTACTTCCCACTTTTGTCATTTTCTGACAAAATCTATAATAAACATAAAAATCTACAATAAAACCAGACGTTTACCTTGCTTTAAATGGGTCCATTTTTCCTGTTTTGTCTCAGTTGTTGGACTTTTCGAACACATCAGCCTTGGCAGCAGCAGCTTTGTTTACTCATGCATGAAGTGGCCTCTGACAGTCAGAGAAATGAGGAAGATCCCAAAAGAAAACAGACGACAAAGGAGAAATGAGTCTATCAGGAAATACACGAGTGCTATTGGATACAAATTATTGGTGGTGTTTGTGGAAAAAATAAAGGCATAAGAACTCTGCTCATAATTATAAATGCACAAAGGTGTTGAGAGTTGTTATACTGACACACTTTAAACACTGAGGTTAAAAGGTAGTTCATTTTAGAGCTGTAAAATGACGACAAGTTTTAATCACAAGAATTCATTTGGATTAATTATGACGGTCAAAACATTTGATGTACATGGACTTGTCTCTTACTTTTTTTGGGGGGGGGGGGGTTATTCAAATTTCCCACAAAATACAGAAAAATACAGTAAAAACCAAAAACAAATGTAGAGATCTGAAGAAATACCCCCCCCCCAAAAAAAAGAATAATACCAAACAAGAAAAACACTAAGAGCACAAACCTCCGCCAAATGAAGAGAGGCCCGTCTGTCTGTCTGTCTGTCTGTCTGTCTGTCTGTCTGTCTGTCTGTCTGTCTGTCTGTCTGCAACATTAGTCAAAAAGCTATGGATGAATTTTGATAACATTTTCAGGATGTGTTGTGAGTGTCACAAGGAACAATTCATTATATTTTGGTGGTGATCCACAAGAGATCCTGGGTTCTGGATCACTTTGAAATTTTACATTGCAGTAAATGGAGAATACACACAGACACCCTTAAAAAACCTTGTATACATTTTTTTCTAGTTGTTTTTATTGGTGCATTTTTCCAGTGTAGGATGTTTTCAGTGTGTTGTCGTCGTACGTCGCTAATGTTAGAAGTAGCTCCATATGGTTTGTATGAGTTTTATCTGGTCTTAATATGTTCCAGGGAGTTTACAGCCATAAAACATGTGATGGTTCAATTAAGTGGGGATCATTAATTTAACTATAATACATGTAATAGATTTTTTTTTTTTTGGTATGTTGCATATTTGCTACAGTAGGCATTAAGGCAAAAAAACAACTCAAAAACCTTGTATTGATTTTGTAGTTTTAGTTTTTAGAGGCACATGGTTCCAGTGTAGGATGTTTTGAGTGTGTTGTCGTGCAGTCGAAGTAGCTCCATGAGTTTTGTCTGGTCTTAATAGGTTCCAGGGAGTCGTTAAGTGCGAGTCCAGTCTGAGTGTCCAGGGAGTAAATGTGTGTCTGTATCATTGGTCCAGTCTATTAGGGTCTGCAGTAAGTCCAGTCCAGTCCAGTCCAGATGATCTCTTTCTCTTCCCTTCACTAGGCTTTTTGTCTTTCTGTTTTTTTGCTCCTCTTGTGTAATCTTCTAGCTCGTTTTGGGCTTTCCAATCCTTATTTCTCATTTCCTGTTGCCGAGAAACACACACGCTCTCTCAGATCTATATCACAGAGCTGTGTGGAGGGAGCTACTTTTCTTTTTGACAGAGAGCTAATGGGACTTTCTGTCTCGTCAGGACGATTACCCACCTGTTGGATACTGGGGTTTTTTTGTTTGTTTTTTTTCTTCTCCACCAGAAACACATACACGACCTGGACTGGCAATAAAATACTTGTATTATACTGTCACCTTGCTGCTCTCCCTGTACTGTACGCAGTTATCGCAGCCTATCACAGCTGTCGTCATATTTTATTGTTCATGTACAGTGACCTCAGAAGCACACGGACACACATCTATGAGGGCAGGTTTTACAAAACTAAAGCAAGAACTGAGGTGGAAGTTAATAAGTATTAGTTCTTACTTTACTGTATTTAAGTATAGTTTTTAGGTATCTGTACTTTACGTAAGTATTTATTTTTTCCTGGCAAATTTTTACTTTTACTCTCTACATTTTTGTATAAATATCTTTACATTCTCAGAATAGACTCATTTCACTAGACATTGTGACTTACGATATCCATTTTTTATTTTATAATTATGGCTTTTTTCTCATAATTCTGACTTTTTATCTCGTAATGTTGACATTTTATCTCATAATTATCCTTTTTTATCATATAATTATGACTTTTTTCTCATAATTATGACTTTGTATCTCATAATTTTGACATTTTATCTCATAATTATCCATTTTTATTTTATAATTATGGCTTTTTTCTCATAATTATGACTTTTGATCTCATAATTATCAATTTCTTATCTCATAATTATGAAATTTTCACATAATTCGGAAGTTTTTTTCATAATTTAGTTTTTTTTTAATCTCATAATTTTAATGTTTTATCGTAAAATTTAGACTCTTTGTCTCATAATTATGGCTTCTCCTATTTATGATATTTAAAATCTTCCAAAAATGTTCTGTCTATACCCACTAAATTGAGTACCATGACCCAATAAAACACCATCTATACACAAACTCACTTTTAAAGGCTTTATTTTGGGATATTTTGGATTTTTTTTTCTGGTTTTTCCTACTTAAATAAGTATGATGTTATGCCATGATTCTGAGATTTTAAAAAAAGTCTAAATTGTAAAATCAAATGTCAAAATTACGAGATAAAAAAACAAAACAAATTCTTAGGAAAAAAAAAAGTACTAATTATGAGAAAATAAATGATTAGATAAAAAGTCATGATTATGTGATAAGAAATGGACAATTATGAGATAAAAAGTCAAAATTATGTTATAGTAAGTCACATTTTCTGATGTACGACTTAGTTTCCATACTGTCACATTTGTCTCATTTGAAAAACTCATGAGTCTATTGTGAGAATGTAAAGAGTATAAAGTACAGATATTTACAGTATATAAAAATGTAGGGAGTAAAAATTGTAAGATGTCTAAATTATAAGATAAAAAAAAAATTTAAATGAAGGGGGGGAAAAAACTCAAAATTATGATTTAAAAAGTCAAAATTATTAGATAAAAAGGCAGAATTATGACAAAAAAGTCAAAATTATTAGATAAAAAGTCAGAATTATGAGAAAAAAGTCATAATTATAAGATAAGAAATGGGTAATCATGACATAAAATGTAAAAAGAATTATGATTATGAATTATGATGAGTCGATTGTGAGAATGTAAAGATTATAAATTACAGATATTTATACAAAAATGTAGGGAGTAAAAGTAAAAAAGTTGCCAGAAAAATAAATACTTAAGTAAAGTACAGATACCTAAACACTGTACTTAAATACAGTAAAGGAAGTACTTGTACTTAGTTATTTCCACCTCTGTCTATAAGTGCTGATTTTAGAAAATGAAAGCAGGAAGGATCAGCTGCGTCGAGCCTGTCAGTCAGGCGGCGGCGACCTTGAGGGACAAGGAGACGAGTTGAAAGGGAAGGAAAACGCTAATGCAATTCCCAGTTCATATAGTCGACTGTCCTCCACTGTGCTGCATAATAGACTATAGTGGTTTCCATTTAGATCAAGGCCTCAGTTTATTTGAATTAAACTAAATCCAATCAGCGGTCGACTATGGGGAAATCACCTCTGTGTTTGGACCCAAGACGCATTTCTACACACACACACACACACACACACACACACACACACACACACACACACACACACACACACACACACTCGCAGCGGCATGTGCATCTACAGGATCGCACTATTTAGAAAACCCAACGCCTCCTCCCAAAATAAAAGAACAAACAACATGATCATAATTAATTGTCAAATCGGTCAGTTGTCATTTTTCTACGTACATTAAAGCTGTCATTCCACTGAAAACCACTTCTCCACTTTTCTCCTTTTGGAAATTGATGCTTCACCCAGACTTACCAACACATGCTCCTTTGACAGTGGTTCATCACCTCCACCTACTGCATTCACACAAAACAACCAGAGGAACCAGGGACCCTGAAAAAGTCAGTCGGTCTGACGTCAGATGGACTTTAGCGTCACCCACGTGGGGTTAAACTCGTCCTCCATTGCAGCGAATCTGAAGTAGCATTAGCATTAGCATCTACAAGAAAAGACGGCGCCACAGTAGCTGCTGCACAAACTGGAGAAAAATGGCGGATGAAACTGGTTCATGTGCTCTCTGGTTTTTTTTCCCTGCACATTTTCAGAACAAGCAATGGCACGAAACCTAGCTGGATGCTACTCTGGTAAAGGTAAACACACATAGAGAGCGAGAGGGGAGGGGGGGGGTCTTCCTTCATGCATTCTGAGCCAATCAGAGACACGTCATTAATATGAGGAAGTACCGGTAAACTCTGTTTTTCAACCTCAAATAATTTTTCTATCGTGCAAAAACAGCTGGAAACAAACAATCTGGATGTTTTTTTTTAATAGAACCAACACACAATGTATTAAATAACAATGGAGAACACAGTATTATTAATGAAATAACCAATGGAATGACAGCTTTAAGAGCGAAAAGCAAGTGACTTGATAGCTCTGTGTACAGTAGCCTATGTTAGCCTACCGCTATCACACAGTAAACAATGTGGGGGCAGACTCCATAACCCCCCTCTCCACTGAGCTGGCCAATCAGAGAACAGCGATATTGTCCAGAAGTGTTTTGTACTGTATGTTAAGAGCAAGGACCACAATGGAAACAAGTCTGTGACTTTTTTGTGCTATCCTTCACACTGTTTTTTTTATGTATGATGTGCAAAGGCATGTATTTTAACAAATTTTCCAGTCAAATCAAATCAAATCAAATCAAAACCAAGCACTTCAGGCAGAGGAAGAAATGAGCTTGGATCAGGACTTTAGTGAACGCTGGTATGAGATAAGTGGAGTTTTTTGAGCTGGAAATCATGCAAAGCTTCTCCGTAGGTGTTCAAAAGTCACATAATGAGAGTTAAAACTGAGTATAATAGGTCTCCTTTA
Organism: Siphamia tubifer; assembly: GCA_020466265.1. NCBI lineage: Eukaryota > Metazoa > Chordata > Actinopteri > Kurtiformes > Apogonidae > Siphamia > Siphamia tubifer. The sequence goes on from CM035793.1 coordinate 41,097,134, forward strand.
AATATGAATACCAATCACATTTCATCTGCAGCGTCTACATCCCAGTTTATTAACGCTGTGGAGACTCCTCACTGAAACGCTGAAGAGCTCTTGACCGCTGAGCCTGATCCATACCCACAGTTTTTATCACTTTTCACTTTCACTTTAATGCTGAAACTGACTCCTGCTCACACGTGTGTTTTATTTCTCTAATGAGCTTCCACCTCTGACTTTTTTCTTTTTATTTCTTTTATTTTTTCCTGGAGGAATGCCACTTCTCATGGTTTTTTTTTTCTTTTTTCTCCTTCACATCTTTTGCATTTTTGATGTATTCTTCAAATTCAACAGAAAAGAGGTTCACGGAGTCAGCGTCTAACACGAGACTGTTGTACAGATTGTTGGTGATTAATTAATGACAGTTACTCCAGTCATTAAGGAGGTTATTTTTCCATTCACTCGTATGTTAAGAGTCAGGACAGTTTTAATACAGGAAGTTAAATTAAATTATTGTAATTTATTTTAGGAGGTGAAAGGTAACAGGTTTGACTGTGTTTATTAAGTCACTGACAGGGTCACATCATCTGCATACATTTACATACTTCACACAGATTTAGATTTTACTAGTGGGGACCTACATTTATATTTAACCTTTTAACAACACCATTTAATTATAGTTAAAAAGAAACAGGAAATGTTAAATTAAGTGGAGGTAATTAATTTGATATATAGATACATATTTGTGACAGGAGGTATTAAGAGGTCAACTCTCGTGGGGACCTAAATTTTGGTCCCTGTGGTATCGGAGGTCCCTGTGGCATGACTGTGTAAACATATCAATGTCCCCATAAAGATAGGAATACAAGGGCACACACAACCAACTTTAGGTCACTTCTAGTTAAAAATAAATAAAAATGTAAAATATAAATTGATAAATATAATTCAATTAAAAAATTTTATGAAAAATATTTAACAAATAAAAAAATATTAGTTGACTGACAATAATAATAATAATAATAATAATAATAATAATAATAATAATAATAATAATAATAATAATAATAATAATAATAATAAAAGTAAACACATCTTCAAACTTTTGAAAAATACATGTTTGCTTTGCACCTGTTTTCCCCATTCTTTATGGGGACCCCCAGACAAAACAAGTATCCTGTGCTGACCTGTGACCCCAGACCTCAGACCCCCCCCCCCCACCACCACCACCACCACCTTCCTTTCATCTACAATTGGACGTTTATCTATAGCCTGTCCATCCTTGGTAGTGGATCTGTCCTTCACTGGGTTTTGAAGTAGAGTCTAAGGACAGAAGATGTTTGGGACTTCATCTATTTCTGTCATTGTTCTCTCCAATCAACCCTGTAAATCCCTGTGACACGACGTTGTTGTGATTTGGGGCTCTATAAATAAAATTGAATTGAAAACTTTAGATTTTCATCCATTTGTTTAAGGTGAATTGTGAATTTTCTGCAACTCCTCATGTCTTTCTCTTTCTCTTTGTCTTCCATGTTCTCCTCCTACATCACTTCTTCTCGTCTCGGGTTGGTTCAACACAACAGGTAAGTCATTTTTAACAATAATTTTTACATGTGCGCAATGTTTCCAAATTTTAAACATTACATTATTCACATTTTCACTGGAACGGATGGAGAAAAGTGTCAGGTGTGATAGAAGAGGTTCAGATAATATACATATTTATGCTGTGAGCAATTACGGAGTTGAGAAATGTAAGATATACAATAATATACAGGATGTCCCCATAGATGTCCATACATAGGAGACATAACACATGTATTTCTTTAGATTTCAGATAACTTATAATTATTAGAATAAAGAGCAATTAATTGAAATGTCTGCAATATACATCATATTATATAAGTGAAAAGAGTAATATTTATTTTTCTGATGTATGGAGACTTATGGGGACATTATTAAATGGACACCAGATAGACTTAAAGGTTGGCTGTATGTAAATACATTGTTTTCCTATTTTAAACTACCAATGAAGGACTGAGCTTTCACCAGCTGGATGATTTTGTGCCATAAAAACAATGGTTCTATTTAAGGTTTCGTCTCCTCCACATGAATTTTAATTCACAATATAGGAGGATTTTTTTTTCTTTCTTTTGTATAACTCTCACTCCATACCTCTGATGTGTACAAATTATTCAGTAGTGAGTAAAACAGTCTGTGGTGATGATTTTATGTCACTTCGTTGCTTCCCAGCACAGTTAAAGTGAAAGTAAAATTAATCTATGAAGCCTCGACATTAACTTTAAACCACAGGGTTTTTTTTACATTCTACAAATGTTTTCATCCATTATTAAAACAAGGTGGGGGGTTAATATTATGGAGTTGGAGATATAATATACTAGCCTGGCTTTCTTCGACCCTTGTGTTTCCGCTCAGCTTTGTGAGTTTCACACAAATGTCTGGTAAAACACCGTAGACATTCTGTTCTCTACGGCCAAATAATGGACGGACCAATCACGATCACTGGGTATGATTTTAACAGTTATGACATAGATTCTCAACACAGTAGCTTTCAAAAACTTTGACTTCAATCTCCTGAAGTCGGCTTCGATTCTGTAATTTCAACGGTGTTGTCAAAACAACCGCATATTGATTCTTTAAATGAACAGAACAGTTTTAAAAGAATTTATTGGTGGCAAGGATGTTATTGTCTGGTTTTTCTCCCAACCGGGTATGATAAGAGCTTCTACTTCTATCACCTACATCAGTGGTCCCCAACTCCCGGGCCGCGGACCTGTACCAGTCCATGGATGAATTGGTACCTGGCCACCAGCCGCCTTATAAATAATTATTTGTCTTGTATTCATTATTTGAGTTTGAACAATCTTTTAATTTGAAAAATTACCAGATTCTCTTGGTTACATCTCTATCACTTGAACGTCGAAAAATTAGAAAAATGAGCAAAAAACCGATGTCTTTGTAAAGTTTATTTTCAAATAGGAAAAGGCCCACTGAAAAGACAGAAGAAGAGCCACCAACTTCCAAGAAAAATAAAGTTTTTAACAGACAGGTTGGGGTTGGGGTCTACGTTACATGCTGCTTTTGATGTGATTCATTGAAGTAGTACGTCATTCAAAATGACAAGCACCTGGTTTCTCCAATCAGAATGAATGATTTTGATTGACAACCCCGCCTTAAGAAAGAGAAGCTAATGGTGCTTTCCCAGATGTAAGATGTGAGCAGCCATGTGAAGCATCCATACATCTGATGTGAGTCAGGTTAATAATATACAATGTTAAATGGACAAAGATGGAAATGAAAGGTTGGCTGTGTGTGATTAAATTATTTTAATATTGTGGAATTGTTGTCTACACAGTTCCACACACTACGGGGCTCTGAAAATAAGTTTAATGAAACCTGGAAAGCCTTCCTGACATTCTTTAATAAACCTTCCACACACTTACAGGAATAAACACAGAACTTTATCTCGGATCTTGACACACTTTGAGATCATCTAATTTTTATTTCCCATTTTGTATTTATTTACTTAATCCTTTCTACACATCAAAATACTATTGTTACCTTTTTTTTAATCTGTATAGGATCATGTTTATTATCAAGTAGCTTAAAGATTGATATCTGGGGGTGGGGTGGGGGATGGGACTTTTGTATGTGTGTTTTGTTTTGTTTGTTTGTTTTTGGAGGGGTGTTTATTTGTACAATTTAAAAATTAATAAAAATAACTTTGAAGGAATTGTAGCCTGGCAAACCCGACTATGATATGACTTCATAGTCTGGAGACGATCCATAGACTGAGCTAAAGCGCACGGGTGGGAGCAATGGCTCTTTCAAACTGCTCTGCACGTAATAGGCCAACGCTATGACCAATCAGAGCGACAAACAATGTGACAAGAATGCGTGAGAAACATCAGCAGGGAAAGCAAATTTCTCTCGGGAATAGTGAAACCATTTCAGAATTCCAAATGGAGTTGACAGCATTAGATTTGTTATTTTACAGAGAGGAATAATAGATAAGGACACATTTTTCAAGTATGGAAATTTAAGAAAAATTTGATTATTTTTTAACCCCTCGAAAAGTAGAATTTTTGTCACATTTGGGAGGTACCAAGTCACATTCGTGGGGGTCCGTACCCCCCATAATTCGAACCCTGTTTACATGTTCTCACCTTTCCGTATTGCTGGGAACCTCGGTGGAAGTGATACTAAAAATCTAGTAGCAGGTACCATGGTTCCAGGTTCTGGGTGATTGTGGTTCAGTTGGTAGAGTGGGTCATCCAATGGTTGGCGGTTCGAATCCTGGCTCTGACTGTCCACATGTCTGAAAAAAAGAAATCATAGAGCAGTGATATTGAGAAAAGCGTGACTTAAATGTGTGTCAGACTCAGTTCAGTTGGCTGCTCAGATTTTCTCACAGAGCGAATGACTTGTCCCCACCTGTTCATACACTGATGAAACACACACACACACACACACACATAAATATCTATATTAGGCGTAGCATATGTGGGCCTGTGGGCTCTTCATTGGGTTATCCACTGCTCTAAAGGTCACTACAAATTACAAGTGGTCAGGCGGCCGCTGTCTACAGCGATCAGAGCGGCCGCTCCGACTCTGTCAGCAATGAATTACACCACTGACCTTTTAGTGTTTACATGTGGGTGTTTGTGTATCCCACCGTTTTCTCTTATTTACTTCCTGTGTGTGTGTGTGTGTGTGTGTGTGTGTGTGTGTGTGTGTGTGTGTGTGTGTGTGTTGTTGTCGGTGAATGCGTTTGTCAGTTTGTGTCTCGTCTTTTTCTGTCGCTGTGGGTCGTTGGTATTCGGCCCAGGCTTCGCACTCGCAGTGACACTGACATTATGACTCTTACTGTGTTTTTCACTTCTACACTATGTGAACACATTGGATTCAGGTGTTTGTTTTAATAATGATAAATGGCAAAACACATTTCATGTCTATTTTGTATTTTATTCTACATTGCTACTATCTTTCTTTTTGCACTTTCTGTAAAATGTTAAATTCTATTTTATTATTTACTCTTAAGTCTGTGTTTCTTAGACAGAACTACAGCATAAGTGAGAAGCTGAAACAGGAGAATACAATATTGTCATGTGTTGGTTGAAATGTCTGAAGCAGATCATTTAAAAAAAAAAAAAATTTAAATTGTGGAGCAATTAAACCATTACCTGTTGAAGGTAAGGAACACCATTGCGCTAAATATTTATAGAATAGTTGGCAATGGACTTAGTAATGAAGTATTAGCAGTGCTGATTAGGATTTTTTTGGATAATTAAACATGCACCAGGTCAGATTGACACAGGAACACCACTGCTCTTCCTGGTAAATGAACATAACAGGAGGGTTAAAGAATATAGACAGTGGTTTGAATTCCCAGCTGAGGCTGTAGCCTCCAGCAGCTGTAGGGGCCCCCCTAGTGGCTCTGCAAGGCCCCATACAATTACGTAGTGTGCGTTATAGCAAGAAGCAACCCTGGGAATTATAATGGAAATGAATAATGTTTGACTGAAATTTACATAAAGTCCATGAACGCAGCATCATCATGTTCCAGATAAGTTCTATGTGAACGGATGGGCATGTGTGTTCTGCTGTTGTTCTCCGTCGGTGTGTGTTTATGACTGTGATGTGCATTTTAATCAATGTATAGATGTGAGTATGAAAGAGGAAATGACAGAATGAGGCCAAAACACCACCTAATTTTTAATCCTGTAGAAGTACATTTACGCCTAAAGGTGCAAAACACACTGTGGAGTCGTGCTCATAATGTATATTACATACAAAACCTGTATAAGTAATAACCCAGAGTGACACGAGTGCACGTACACTATATTGTGGATGGCAGATGGCGAAGACAGTGAGAACAGCAAAGACAGAACAGGAGGAGGAGGAGGAGGAGGAGGAGGAGGAGGAGGAGGAGGAGGAGGAGGAGGAGGAGGAGGAGGAAGCAGCTGAGGGAGCCAGATGGACGGATGGAGGTGAGGAGGACAGAGGCGGCTCAGCTCTTCGTGACACCCAAAGGACCTTGGCTTCTGGATCTGTTAAAGAAAGAACCCAACATTTGCTCTGACATGAATCTACTCGAGCGAAATGACATAACAGATTGTGTAAATACCCAAGTGCGTTTTCCTCAAAAGTGTTTTTTGCAGACAGATTTATTCCCACCCACCCACTCACCTGTTTTACTTCATACGTCTTCATGTGTAGTGTGCACTGAATAAAATCTAAACCTTACCTTAGTGTATTTTTCTACATTTCGAGCCCAAATATCTCATCGCACTTAACCTTCCTGTTACATTACGCATCAAATTGTATACATTTTGACTTCTTCTCACTCCTTTTTGAACATATTGTTGCATTTATTGCTGTTTTTATTTGGTTCCTTTTTTTCTTTATTCAAAATAAACTATGATCAATCGATCAATCAATCAATCAATCAATCAAATTGATTCATTTTAAAGTTTGACCATCAAGGAAATATAGTCAAAAGCAATGTTTTCAGTGGGAAATTTATTTTGTTAGCCTTAATCAACTGCAGTATAGGGCGCACTGGATTATAACTTACATGTGCTTAGCTAACAACAGTATATGTGGTGGGGCTAACGACAGTACATGTAGTTAGCTAACAATACATGTTGTTAGCTAACAACAGTACATGTAGTGAGGCTAACAACAGTACATGTAGTTAGCTAACAATACATGTTGTTAGCTAACAACAGTACATGTAGTGAAGCTAACAACAGTACATGTGGTTAACTAACAGCAATACATGTCATTAGCTAACAACAGTACATGTAGTGAAGCTAACAACAGTATATGTGGTTAGCTAACGACATGTATTGTTGTTAGCTAACCACATGTACTGTTGTTAGCTAATGACAGTACATGATACCTACTTGAAATTTACTCAGTATCAGATCAGAATGGAAATCCAGAACCTAGCATGGCTTAGCTTTACACTCAATCAGTGTAAATATAAAAAAAAGGTAATATATGCAGTGTTTTTTTCATTTTAGATAAGACAAAAAGGGCAAAAGGCCCAAAAGGGTCATCAAAGCACTGATAAGTGTATGACTGAGGTAAACCCCCAAGCATGAAAGGAAAGTTGTTGTTGCATTTTTTTTTTCTTTCTTCTTAATAAACATTTCTTTCACTTTAGATGTCAGAAAGAAAGTATTTGCAGCTAACACTATTTTCTTTTCTGTGGAAACGAATGGCTCTTTGGGTGTTACCCCCTGCTCTATGGGAAGCTGACCATCGTATCTGCTTCCTTTTGTACTGACGGAGACAAACCTAATGCCCTTTTGCAGCCTTTAAGAACTGTTCTTCTCATCCATTTTGCAGATATATGCAAACTAATGCCACCTTCGATCCTGCCTCATGTGACAAGGAGATTGAAAGCTCCTTTAACACGTCACGTTGTCATAGAACAGCATTGTCTTCCCTTTGTTGGGAGCACAACACAGGCAGCTTTTTATACCACAGTGTCGGATCACATCAGTCGTCTAAAACGCACCTCTTTCTAACAATATTCAGCCAGAATGTGAGGGGGAAAAAATAAGCAAAAAAGCAAAGGAAAACAGGTGTTCTGATGGAGACAGTGAAATTGAAAAGGGTGAAAGACAATGGCACAGAAAGGAAACTGCAGGAGAGGACATCTGTCATCCATGCAGACGTCGCTGCAGCCTGCAGTCACCACGCTGTCATTTCATCTGCATAATACCACAGATGAAAAAGACGCTTGTAGGGCCACGCGTCAGCTGTTGGCATTTGTCGTTTCTTTTGTACTCGTACATGTTCTAAGCTTTACTGTTTGGCGAACGGCATTGGCAGTAACGCGTTACACTGGAAAAACTATGAATCTTAACAAGTCCAAATATCCCCTAACATTTAAAACTAGAAAAGCACTCCCCCCTTCGCATGAATCGCGGTACGCCAAGGAGATGTAGTGGTAAAAATTAATTAACTAATACTTTATAATTATTTTATATAATTAAGTAAGCATATTTAACTCAATTATATTTAGGCCTATAGGTGGTTGGTTAAGATATACCTCTTTGAGTCTTCTCATTGTCTTTTCATTACTTTAATATCACTATCATAGTTTACAATCAGTTACAGGATTACAGAATATTTCAGCATAAGATTACTTTTAAGATTAAATAGGCTATTTTCACACCTGGTAGTTCGGTAGACTGGTTCGTTTGGGCTCAAAAGTTGTTACAATGTTGCAGTTCTCAACTGGTTTGGTTCACATTCACACCAGTGTTTTTGTAAACGGACCAACCATTGTGGGTGTTCTATCTCTCCTCACCCATGTTGAGGCGGTGTTTGGAAAATACTGCGCTTTGGGTGACGTAAACGAAAGCTGATTGGGGCAGCACATGCTGAGGGAAAATCCCGGAAGAAAACATCAGGCGGATTAGTTTTTTTCTGAACAATGAACTGTGGTCTTCTGCTTGTTTTTGTTTCAATATATTTTATTACTGCTTTGTGCAGCAAATCCAATTACTACTGTTGTTCCAGCATGAAGCTCGCACCCGCATGACAACACTATGTGTTTGTTTTTGGCGCAGAGAAGATGCGTTACGAGACATTATCGCAGAAAGCAGACTACACTCCAAAACCTGAACCAACTTTTTCTTCGAACACATTTTCGCATTTTTTTCTGCTTGCTATGGAAGCTTCCATAGGTCAAAAAGACTGCTCCATAAAAGAGATGGGCCGGTCAGCGTTCTCACCAGCAGTGAACTGCTCCAGAGTCCGCTTGGAACCGGACCGAGACCACCTCGAAAAGGAGGTCTCGGTACGGTCCTTTAGTGCGGACCAAAATAAACTGGTCCACTTTCACACCAGCCCAAACGAACCGGACCTGCAGGTGTTCCAAACTCTAGTCCGCTTAAAGTAAACCAAATGGTGTAGGTGTGAAAGCACCCATAGTCACTTGTCAGAAAAGTCCAGTCTGAGTCTTTGAGCATCCATGAGACACTAAAGGTCCCTGCTCAGACACACAATTTAAAACATCTTCCCATTGACTCGTCCTTTTTCAGGATGTCCGCTGTCCTGAAGGGCTGGGTGTCGGCTTCTTTTGGAAGCTTCTATTGTGGTGGGGGTTGTCGACTTGTGGAGGCTTCCATTATTTGTTCTTATTCTCATTTACCTCAACCCCCCACTGGGCCTAGGGTCATCTCAAACTGTGCTGACCATCCGTCGTGTCGACTCCTCCAAATTGAAGTCGACTTGTGCTACAGTATGGGAGGCGACGTCGATGTTTCTGTTAATATAATAGTAATAGATTACAGTTGGGGAGTAACTCGCACAGCGCTAGTCGTTTCTTTCTTGTCGTGTTTCTTGTGAGTTTTGCTGTTTGACGGAGGTGTTGTTTCATCTTAAATGACCACAGTCGTGTATGTTGTTAGTATGGGTGACCAAACAGGAAGTGGAACCTCTAACCTTGGCAGCGTTAAAGTCATAATTACTATTCACTTCATCTCCTCTTCTGTTCTGTTTTTCATCTGCGTTTCTCCTCCTCATTCATGGTTCATCACCTCTTTCTCTTTCAACAAGCTACACTCCTTCTTCTGTCCTTTTCGTTTTCTTTTTTCCTCAGTAGCATCTTTATCGGTGGCATTCTCCATCATTTCCTCATTTCCGAGGGTTCATTGTTTGTGTTGCAACCAGCTCCGTGTTGTGTTCAGGGACAGCAGGGAATGACACAGACATCTGCTTTGTCGACAGGGTGGATTTATTCTGTATTAAAAACCTGGGCTGTCAAAATGAACACATTAACTTAGACCTAGATGAATCCATCATCATGGTTTATAACCATTTCTGTCTCCCAGATCTGGCCGGTGAATAAACAATCACAGGAAGATCCAATAAGTTGTTGAGTTTTGATTCACCGCTCACACAGCAGCCTATGAGCCGGACTAAGGCAATAAGTCGAATTTGTCTATGTGCATGTGAATGTACTGACTGATGAAACCACACATAAATGGAGTTCACACTTGTATAAGACACATCAGTGCAACAGCTTCTCATAGACATATCTTTAAAAATAAAATCTGTTAAAATGCTAATGAAGCGTCAGCAACTTCAGATTAAGGAGGGTTTTCACACTGCATCCACGAGTTTGCACCGTACCTGGATACGTTCACACCTTTCCCGCAGATATTGCATTCACAAGTACGTACTTCGTGCTGGATTATAAGTGGGTGTTGCAGGGTGGGTCGAAACAGTAGGTGGCCGTGTTGAATGAATTCTGTTGCCAACCAACAGACGTAGAAGAAAAACCCTTTCATCATCATCTGAGCAACTGTTCTTTTCATTTGTCTGTGGCAGCATGGGCGTAATCATGATGTTGACGTGTGTGTGTGTGTGTGTATGTGTGTGTGTGTGAGGAGGACAGCCTTGGGAACATAGGTGGCCCTCCTTCTCTGAGTACTTCAGACAGGGTATCTGAGCCTGCGTCCAAAGGGGAACCACTCAAAGGCAGTGTGGAGTGGGTGTGAAGAGTCCTTAATTATCTTACCAACTAGCCTGTGTGTCTGCTGGTCACATACATCTGAGAGAGGTCTGATGGTCTATATGGGTTATTACATTAATACTTGTTTGTTCGTGCTCTATATGGTAATTCAATAATCTTTTGAGCGACGCCAGTCTGCTGTCTGGACATGTGAAAATGAAATGGTATTAGCCTACACCATGCATCTGCATGTGTAACTTTAGGTATGTGTGTCTGTGTCTATGTGTGTATCAGTGATATGTGGGTCGATGTATAAACCGAAGTTGAAGGCTATCGATATAGCCTTCAACTTAAAACTTGCATCATATAAAGTTCTTCATGTGGGTTCCATGATGAAGGGGTGAGGATTTGAAAAATAATTAACAGTTGCTAATTTGTCGCCCGTGTTCTATCTGCTAAAGAAAAAGTAGCCTATTCTTCTTTGCATTGATTGTTCTTAGTAGTTTTTATTCATAGTTCCGGTTAGACCGCCCCTAGTGGTGGAAGAAAAATCCCCAGAATTGCCTCACGTTTGTATAAGCCTCATGGTTCAAAACATTTGAAAAAAGTAGCGGCTTATAGTCCAGACCATACAGCAAGCACTTTGACTTCATTACCTCCCATCCCTGCATTTCTTTTTAAGTTTGTTTTTGAAATGTGAATGTGCAGAGAAACTCCACATTGGTCTTGATTGGACACTGACCCCAAACATACTCCCAATGTAGTGCAGCACTGGTTCAAGGACATGACCCACATCATCTAGAGAATCTGTGGATGGAGCCAAAGACCAGAGTGATGGGTAGGAAACTATCCAACCAGACCCAGCAGGAGGATTTGACCCAGGAACAGTGGGACACAATCCCACAGGGGACAGAAAAGAGCCTGTGGACACGAACAGGAACTAAGACTACTGTACTGACTACACTGGTCTAGAAGTAAAATAATTCTGGAATAAAAGTAATGAAATGTTCTCACATGTGTTAGTGATAAAGAAAACTCAAGTCTTAAATGTTGGTTTTGGCTCAAGTTCCCAACATAATTTTTTTTTTTTTTAAGTTTATTTTATTTTTAAAAGAGAAAGTGTACATCTAAACATTAACCTTGTGGTGAAGGAGAGATGCCTGTACCAGGTTGTAGCATTCCCTGCTAATTTCCAGCTGGAGTCCATTTGGCAGGTTGATGTAATAAAATAAAATACACATAAAATATACAGAGAGACAGCACCAGTTTCTATCAATAAAACAGTTTGTGACGGCAAAATGTGAAAGTCTGGACTCAAAATGTGAAATTCTTTGAATGAACAAGAGAATAGGTTTTAGTCCAAAGGAATATTGGTCTCATATCTACTTCAAAACCCTGTCTGCACATTATGATCCACCACTGTATTTCTAAAGACCATTATTACAACACACAAGTATCTGATTTTAGTCTTCGCAGTGAAAATTCTACAATTTCATTTCATTAAAAAAACAACCAATCCTACAGTTGCCACAGATATGTATTCACTCCATCTCTAATCAGATGGAATGAAAAGGTAACATCTGTACATACTTGTTATTTTTCTCTCCTTTTGTGGTGTGATGCTTTGACACTTCAAATTCTGGGTTGATAAATAACTAAAAAGGAATATTATCTATTGTTTTGGGGTTTTTTTTACATTGGGAAACATTAATCAACTGTGATTTCCTTCTTCACAATGTGTAAAATGCAACACTAAGAAGATGTGCAAATTTCCAGTGAATTAGTGCAAACTACTTGTCAGTGTTTTCCAGCATTTTTACAATGTGTTGAAAACAAGAAAATGGGAGTAAAGTTGTTGACTGGCAGTTGAAATGAGTATATATGTGGTAATTTCTGACATAAAAAGTTATTGTTGTTGGACTTTTATTGATCTGTTTTTACTGCATGTAAAGTGTCTTTGAGTACCATGAAAAGCGCTATACAAATTAAATGTATTATTATTATTATGTTAATTGGAATTAATAAGTTTTTATTACGTTTAGAGGAATACTGCACGTGGGTTGCATCAGGAAAGAAAAACAACTGTATATGTAAATTTGGGAAAAGTCTACATGATGTGATCTAAAACACGACTTGTAGTGAAACCAAAGCACTTTCATTGCCGATACATGAATTCCTAAAACATCGGGTCGGGATGCAGAGCTGTTTTTAGTGGATAGACAGTAAAATACATCAAAATAACATGATACGTGAGTTAATTTTCCTGATTTAAATAGGAGAAGAGTTTATAAAAGCTACACAGAAAGCAGAGAAGAGACCTTGGACATGATGTAACAAGGCGAAAAGGATGTAAAAGATGTGACAAAAATGATGTAACAAGATGAAAACGTGTCAAAGTAAACAGAAAAATCACTTTGGACACATAAGAGGATGAAAACAAAGCTACAGACCAAGAAGATGAAATAACATGATAGGCAAAGAAGGTGTAAAAAACTGAATGAGACCAAAGAAAAAGGGTCATTCAACATTGATCCAATGTTGAAAAAGACATTCTAGGATCATAACATACACAGTCCAGCCAAAAATAGAGTAGATAGACTTTTCTTAAGCAACTGGCACTTTGTAGGAACATAAGAACTGGACTGTGTTTCAAAGGGAGAAGGTCATGTGGTCTGATGTGTCCTGACTGATCCTGGAACTACCCATCATGCCTAGTACCTGCAGCACAAACCTGTGGGGGAGGTGTTAAGATCTGGGTCGGTTCAGTTGGTCAGGTCTAGGATCCATTAACTGACGTCAGCAGAACCTGAAGAAACTGAATGACCAGGTCTGAGCACTGGTGGATTCCATTCTACGCTGATGATACCTTCTTATAGGGGATTCCCACTTGTCATCACATCATAAAGCGCCTCCATTTTGACGGTGCTAATGCTAACTACTGAACCACCAGTAACATTAGTCTCCTCCAGAAACGGCAAGAAGCCAACACAATGCCTGAGCGTTGTTGTACAATTGGATAAAATCAAAAACATGATCCTGCTAAAGGACTAGCCTTATATCGTATCCCAAAGGAAACAACACGGAGAAACAAGTGGTTGTCTGTAATTAACAGGCAAAACGCTGATGACAGTGTTTGATGACAGCTGATGACAGTGTTCCAACACCTTGCTGCTTTTCAGTTTTCATTTTGGATCGGCTAAATTGCACTCCTGAAAGTAATTGAATCAGTTCTCTGCAATTATAGTTTGACGTTGGAATAAAATGTATGAATTTTCTGTTATCAAAGAAATCTGGCACGTTTGTGTGCACTAGTAAACATTAGCATTAGCCTGATCCAGTCTAGTCGGTAGTGAAAGGAACTCTGGAACTGGGTTGATTGGGTTGGTTATTCAAAACAACATCACAATATGAAGCTCTATGTAAAGTATGTGGTAAAGACATCACGTTAGGAACAATGACGCTCACATGGAAGGGGAGAAGCAAACACACTATGCTGCTAGTCAGGCAATAAAAAAAGGCCAATGTTCACCCCAACGCTCACAAATGCAAGTGCAACACCAGCTTTGACTTTAAAGTCTGTGTCCTAGCACAAGTACTTTAGCTGCATTTAGGGGCTTCTCACAACCTTTATTCTATGTTGCCATCGGGGAAGAGACTCAGAAGCATTCAATGCAAAACCACCAGATTTTTAAAGAGTTTCTTCCCCCAAGCTGTGAGAATACTGAACACTGAGGCCACATGGGCAGTATGAGCTGGCCCCCGCTAAAGTGAACTAGCGATGTTCATATACTCTGACTGTTCATGACACTTAACACTGTCATTGCTGTCTGCACACCCAACGTTGCTGCTCATTTACTTAAACTATCTATTTTATCTTATTTTATCACTGTTGTTATTTTCTTCTTAATCTATGCAGTTATAATTGCACACTGTTTTTAAACTAGGGGTACAATATTATATTTCTTCTGTACTTTTGTAAATAACAAAATACAGAACCTTGAACCTTGCATTCACCTCAACCACTATGCTAAAGGCAGAAGTACTGTGGGTTCTGCAGACCATATGCTTTGAACTTAACCTAGAGTCTGCTTTTTTTTTTTTTTTTTTTTTTTTAGTCTGCTTTTTTGTTCTGTGGTAGTGGTCTTATTTTTTATACTCAAACTCATTTCAGTTCAGGGGCCACATTAAGCCAAATTTGATGTGCAGACAGCCGGAACAGTGAAATAATAATAGTAGAAAAAAGTAAGATTACAATGTTTACATCTACAATGTTTCCTTAAAAATCTTAATAACATGAACAACTTAAAATGTCTTAATAAAAACAAGTGTAATTTGAACAATATTTTGCCTCAATTACAACTAACATGACAATGACAAACACATAATAAATATTTAGTAAGAGACAGAATATTGATAAAATTACACTTCTATGACATTTCAGGTTGGTCATATTTTTTTGGTAAAAAAAAAAAAAAATTTGTCAATTTTTGTCAGTTTTAATTATTTAGAGTTTATTATGATCATATTTTACTGTTCTGACCTAATTGAGATCTAATTATTATGTACGTGGAAGGTGAATTAAAATGATTTTTTCATCACTGATTGCTAATATCTTCATTGTTATTCATCCACTGGGCCAGATTGGACCCTTTGGCGGGCCGCATTTGGCCCCCGGGCCTTATGTTTGACACCTGTGCTCAAAGGGTTAGGGTTAGGGTTACTCTTAAAATGGTCTTAAAAAGCATTATATTTGCTTGTTAGAAATGTGCACAGTCCCTAATATTGTAGCGAATGAGTTAGAAACCCACTGTGTCTCAATTAGATGCTGAGGGACACCTTGTGCATCAGATACCAACGTTTGGTCAGCATGTCGGTACACGTCATATTTTGATGACGCTGGGAGTGAGAATGCACTGAGAAAGTAACAGACCAGGTCACATAAAGGGTGCTTTGTTCCCAAATCCCATATAAAGAGGAGAACATAAGACCTGGGGAACATAACCTCAATATGCTTTTGTTAAGCAGAAGAAATTCTATCAGATGAAGACAGACCTTGGAGTTTTAAGGAGTTTCCCTTTGTTGTTGAATCCCAAAACTGAGAGTTTATGCTTTACCATGAACTAAAAGGTCACGTTGTACCTCATTAGAGATGAAGTAGCACATAATATGCAGAACTGGGAAACTGACTGAGAGTAAACATCCATGTTATGAAGGACACAAGTCTCTTATAAACTTGGAGGAAACCCTTTGGTGTATGAATTACAAGAACCTTATTGAAGTGTTTTTATTCTTTAGGCAGAGACATGTATTTTTTTTTTATCATTCAGTTAATCTGATGTTTTCTCACATTTTAACAGACTCTATGAAGATAATTTAAATATTTTGTCCATAAAGAACAACAAAGTTACAGTAATGATAGAAATTACAGTGTATTGGATGATTCATTAACCCACAAAACCCATGGATTTACAAGAGAATAACTGTGGTAATAAATGTCCACTGGAGTGACCAGTATTAAGCATAAAATGGTTGAATAGTTAATTTTAACATAACCTCAGTGAACAAAGTGTAAATTAAGACCTTACTTAAAGTAACAACAGAGTCAACATTAAAGATAGGGTAGGAGGTCTTGGTAAACGGTTCCTACAAGCTATATTTTTAAAGTATACACATCCATACGTCTTCGTCAGCCCACCTCTCAAAACCACGGCTTTAAAAATACATCAACACACATGTTGTGTGGAGTGTTCACGGAGGTTCACCAGCATTCATGAGAACTCAACGTCAATTATCATCCTAAATAACAAAACAATAAGCATCATTTATCAGTTTATGTCACATAAAGCTAAGCTAACAAAAGGGTTAGAAGCATGAAATAAACACCATGGATAAGGACAATAGTTTATAGTGTAGTTTACACACAGTGTTGGTAACTTAGCAAAACCTGTTTGGTCAATATCTTATCTTTTTTTTTCAGTTATTTTTTATTTGAGAAGTTCATCATAAAAAAGAATATATATAAATAAAAAATACATTTAAAAAAAAGAAAGAAAATACAGAACAGAGAGCAAAGGACAAAATAACGCGTTGAAGTTCAAAGAACTTATTAAAGATCCTACCCCTCATTTAACAATCATATAATACAAAAAACAAACTTATGTATTTCATTTACATCACTCATTTCAATGTCCATCCTGACCATACGTTTCAAAACTGAACCTCCACCATTATTGCAGGTGGTCTATTTTTGCAGCATTTACACCTTTTATATATGGACATACACTTTATAATATATAACATCTTATCAGGGTTAATACGACACCCATAACTGACTAGTATGTCGAAATATTCTATCATCATAACAGTGTCATCTTACTTATCGAGTAGAAACATAGTCACCTTCACATCGGTTTTGAGCCCCTTTTCCTTTTTCAGTTGACACCAGCACTGGAAAGCCACAGCCAGTGTTGTACCTGAACGCGTTCATTGAACGATTGTTCACGAACTATATCATATTTTTGACGAACGTGAACGCTTCGCTCACTTTTGCCAAATGAACGGGAAGTTGTGAACGCGGTTATTCTGGCATTTATTGAAGTGCGCTCTTATGTAGTTCACATTTCGTTCTTATCACGTTGTAATTATTGAGTCCTATAAGGCATAAAATGGGATCAAAACACAACATTATCATAGATGAGAGAGAGAGAGAGAGAGAGAGAGAGAGAGAGAGAGAGAGATGCAGAGAGTTTTTGGGAGCGGAGACAAAGAGTTAAATGTACAGAGTGTGACCGGCGACCAAAGCAGGTGTTGTCCCGTTCTTGGAAATAAACATTGAAAACGAAGCTCACTGAAACCACCTCCTTGTGTTCTAAGAACCTGCAGAGGGAAGTGAACCCTGGGGTAAGGTACTTACTTCCGCCCTGGAGGGGAGGATATTTCCCCTGATTTTTTGACTACAGGATAACGTCAGAAACGGTTAATAATACGTTTACAATAATAACACAAAAAAGAACGAAAAAGTTCATTTTAGGATCCATGAACTTCTAGTTCATAATTTAGAAGAATGAACGATGAACTGAACTAATTCATATTGAGTAACTTGAACTGAACTTTGAACTAGTTCCTAATTAAGGTGAACTTTCCCAACACTGCCATTACCACCCTTGTCCTGTTCCGTTCTTCGCTCAGCTTCCTCATGGCCGTAGCTTTTTTTACTTTTGGTTTTGCTGATGGTTGACGTGTTTTCCACCAGAGCTGTTTATGTGGACGTGCAGAAGGGGGTGGGTGGGGTGGGAGTGGACTGATATTTGATGGACGTATCAGCAAAACAATTATTGTAAAGATGATCAGTACAATGATTGGCCAGAGCTTTCCTCTAGTACCGCCCTCTGGACTGGACTAAAACTTTTATTTTTTATGGCAGGGCGTGATATCGGATCGTGAAGAGGTTTTCAAGTAATGTGGTAAATAATTTTCCAAAAAAAGATCTCCCACCCCACCTTTAAATACTAGTAAATATGACTCATTAAAAATGTCAGATGAAATGACAGATAATAACGTGGGGTTTTTTTTACGAACTTGTCCATTAAAACGACAAATAATAAAACCTCTGGTCGATAATAATACGGTGGATTTATTGTTTTTGTTTGTTTTTAGAGGTAATGCAAGGAAATAATGCAAAAGTTCAAACCCTATGCTGCTACTGCTGATAATAATAACACATGGAAATACATGACGAAAACATTTTATCCTTCTCCAGTCTTATCTTCTTCCTTCTCTTTCAGCATTTTTCCCTTTTCCAACCTTCCACCCCTGCTGTGAATCTATAATAGTTATGCATCTCTCAGCTTGAAATCAGACTCAACACCTGATATATTCATGCTTTGCTCTTCAACTTTAACCTGTGTATTATAAATCATCATACACCAGTGTTTCCTGTCAGACTCAGAGGATCCCTGGGCCTTCAGCTGCTCATGAGCTAACACTCAACATAGCCTTGAATTTCAGCCAGTGTGAGCTGTTCAGTTGTCAGGACCGCAGAGACTGAAAGCCTGTGCATTTGATGTCGGATGGCTTCACCTGCCCCACCTCCCACCTCTACACCCGATACTCCTCCTCCTCTTCCTCCTGCCTTCATCCTTCATCACTCCCTCTGCCTCCGCTCATAATGTGAAGCCTTGTCAGGACCAAAACACGTGCACACATTCACCTCCCACTCAATTTCTTCCTTCTTTTGTGGGTGTTTGACACTTTGTACCATCCAACAGCTGAGATTTCTTTCACTCCTTTAAACCTTTACTATTCCAGGGTAATTTTGCTTGAAAAAAATACCTGAAAAAAGTACCTTGACTCCAGCTGTTCTTCAATTATTTGGAGTACAGATAAAGTACAGATAAAAAAGAATAGGCTCTTTGTAAAGGTAACATCATGTAGTTTAGACTAAAACGCTCACTTTTACTCTTTATTTAAGAGGTAAAAAAACCTGTCAATTTAAGAACACGAATACATTTCTACTCCCCCCCCCCCCTTTTTTTTTTTTTTTTTTGTGAAAACCAAGGTGTACAAAACTGCATTTGGTAGATATAGACTGAAACACACACCATTTCCCAACTGTCTTGGCACTTTGCTGTTCAAAGTTAAGAACTTTATCTGTATAAATGTCAGTTTTAAAGTATTTTTTCCTAAGATTATGTTTATGTGTTTTACAGAGAAAGGGTAATTTGGGGAATTATCATTCAAAATAATGCTTCAAATACGCATATTTTTGCAAAAAATTGCTCAAAATAACTATTTCCCACACAAAAATACTATTGTCAATGGTAAAATAAAGTCCAAACTAGTATTGTGGTCCAAAAATATCCTTCTTAGGTGTGTTTTGGACTTAAATACTTTGTGAGATTATGTTCATTGGACTGTTTACAATGCACCACAGAGCTCCACTCCAAATATTTCCCATTTCTCATGTCTTGGCACTTTACAGTTCAAAATTGAGAACTTTATAAAAATGTTAGATTTAGAGCATATTTTCTAAGGGTATGTATGTGTGTTTTACAGAGAGATGGACATTTGGGGAAAGTGGCTACATTTGGAGATTTTGGGAAAAATAATAACTTATTAACTGTTTTAAATACACATATTTTAGCAAAAATATATGAAAATAATCCAGAATTACCTTTGTCCATCATCAAATCAAATTAAAACTCTTATTATAGTTTAAGAATACTATTCTTATGTGTGTTTTGGACCTAAATATTTTACTGGATTATTTTACAACACCACATTTGTCCAGAACAATAGATGATTGATCAGATGACAACCTTTAAAATAAAATAAGGCAAATTTGTCATAATTGTCTTTTGGGTTAAACATCCTTTTGTCTCTGTGGTGTTACTGTTGCACTTCAGAATGGTTTATATTTTTAGAAAGATGAGATAGTTCACTTTCATTTAATGTATGACAAGTGCAGATGCATTAATGTGGGAGCTGTATATACAGGTGTCATTAAAATAATGTCATGTATGTGCTGGTACTGGGATATACTAAAGCTGCTGCAAGGTTAAACCCAAATCACAGGTAAAGAAACTAACACCACAAATGAAGTGACGCCTACATATGGTCCTGAACACAACACGGCGCATGCCTGTAAACACACCATTTACAGTGTTTCCTTCACTCTGAAAGCTCTGCTCTCTGTCAAAAGGTCTTGGCCTTTTTCACAGTGAATTGGAAGAGCATGATGTAGAAGTAACAAGCTGCACTATCATTGATTGAAGCACAAAACAGTGTATTTCTCTGTTTGCTTGTGCGCTATCAATCTATGTTGTCATTCTATTTTTTAAAAAAGAAGTTGTTTCTGGATGTTGTTTTTAGCTTTGTTATTACAACTGCCAAGAAGAATTATAGTGCAGCAGATTGTGTCTTTAAAAAAAAAAAACAGTTTTTCAGGCAGAACGGAAAGTCAAATAATTCATGCAAATGTTGCAATCAACTGTTCATATGCTACACACATAACACGCCGACCATCTGCCACGGTGAAAACTCGTGCTGCATTTCAATGCTGAGCGTGGCATGGCGGTAAGTGTATTTCTTTTTCAGCTAACTTTAGGAGAAAAAAAAATCACAGTGCTGTCAGATGGAGGTGTAGATACACAAGGAACCCAAGCTGACGGATTTTATTTGTTTTTAGGCCACAATCTAAGTGTCAGACGTGCTTTGATTGACTGACAGCCTGTCCACGGTGGTCCACTCCTTCTGTATTACCTGCTGGGATGCTTTTTTAACTACTTAATAAATGAATGAATCACCCACTGTGACAACAATAGCAGTTATATTAATATTTGTCCTCAAATCTGTGAACTCTCAGACTGTGAAATTTAATTGTCAGTACACAAACAACCTGTCTGTGTATTTTGAATAAAGTGATGGCGTGTGTTGCATTAACAGCTGTAACCGTGAGAGAAGGTCAAGCTTACAGAAAAAATAAAGGTCAAAGTTATTTGTGAATGGAGCTCATACATATAGACATTTATATATTTACTCAGTATGTTCCAATGATCAACTACAGACATATGACACCAGCGTTTTTATCATGAGTTAAAGTCCTAATTTAATGGAAAGTGCCCGCAGTCATTCATTATTCCATTTATTTTGTTTTATGAGTTTTTATATTGTCTATGATAGAACCTGTGAATTTGACAGCAGATATATTTTAGCGTTAGAGACTCATAATGTTTCATGTCTGAAGCTAAAAACCACTCACAGTTGAACATTTTTTTAATTATCATCCTCACCAGGAAGTTTATTATCATCACCATCATTATTACAGTTAGTAGTAATAATAGTAGTAGTATTTACTGACCATGGGCACATATAAAACATATAAAACAGACCAAAAAATAATGTTAGGTTTAATAATATAACAGGGAGTGAAATTATATTGTCACCATTTTACTGTATGACATTTAGTAATAATATATATATATATATATATATATATATATATATATATATATATATATATATATATATATATATATATATATATATATATATATATATATATATATTTTATTTTTTTTTTATTATTTTTTTACGCACACAAGATGTTGCATTATTCCAGTATTTCATACCTACTTTAATATTCTGGCCATAATAAATAGTAAAACAACTCCATTAGTTGCTCTCCTACAAGACAGTAGCTAACAGTAGCTAGCTTAGCTCATAGTTGTTAGCAAATATAAACTATGTTTGAAATATAGATTATTGTTTAAAAATCACGCTGTACAGTATTTATTTCTTCAGCATCAGATGATATTAAACCACCTGACAGATATATTATATTATATATATATATAAACTAAATATACTCAGTTGTTTTTGTTTGCTAATAAGTGCACGCTAAGCTAATGCTAATCAGCAATGTACCTCAGAGTTTTTGCTTTTGATCTAATTCCTCCTAAATTGTGTCGTTTGCTCTTATATACCGTGAACTTTCCTCTGCTATTTCATGACAGTTACCAAAGAATGTCAGTTCAATGTTATACTTTACTGCCTTTTAGTGACATGTCATAAAATACTGTGATAATGTGCTTCAGTACCACTAATGAAACTATGATTAAATGTAGAACATAAAACCAGTAATTACAAATGAAATACCAATAACAATATTTTAAAAAATAAAAGCCACAATTAGTTTTGCGACATGAATTAAACTTAAATATATGATCACGTTTCCACTTACCCTCAGGATTAGCACTCCAAGTACTTGTTATTAACTTTGATTTATCACAAAAAGAGATTATATTTTTCAGTTTTACACTCAATGACCAGTAATGTTACAATATTATACCTGTACTAAATGTTTTGTACATCTACTGCGATCTGTAAATTATAATACACATGTGTAAATCAGAAACTGAGCCATAATATTGTTGAAACTTGACTTATTTTACTTAGAAAATTTCAGGTTATTCATATCATTCACATTTTTAAATTATACTTTGTTTCTATGAAAGTGGTACTAAAACAAGACAGAGGGGCTAAAAAGTCAAACCAGATATAGAAAAATGTTATGAAGCAAGTTTTTAAGCACTTTAGATCTAATTTGATAATAAATACACACTATATTTATTACCCTATGTAGAGAAGAGGGGGTAAGGAGGGAGTGGGTGATTTTTAACACATCCACTGAGTTAATTTACATCTACTGTTGTGCATACGTACGTCGCTATGACGATGCCAGCTGTAGGTTGTAAAGTTCTTACTCACATCATAGTGGTCCGTATGTGGCCCCTGATAGACCCGCTATAGAAACGATGGGAACGTAGACCTGGTTTATGGAGGATCATCACAGCATCTGCCGACGTCGCACCGATCCTCCAGTCGATCTTACTTTAACTCCTCCACCTGAGGCAGCCGCTCTTCCTCAAGCCTACACAGACATCCTGCTTCTTCCCCAACTGAAAACCCTCCACTTCAAACTTTGAGTTGTTAATTCTCATCCCAGCTGCTTCACACTTTGTGCTGCAAACTGTGAAAGTGTGGAGTGGAGGTCACAACTCCATGAGAAGGACACATAAAACTAACTATAGCAAGAGAAAACCCAAAGCGAAAGAGGGAATAAAACCACCACAATAAGACTAGCCTAGCCACGCTATCCCTATTCATTACATGTATAGGTCCAGTCAGTGCTTCATAGGCAAAAGAGGCGGGGCTAAAAGGTTGTCTTTCAAATCCTCTGTATGCAATCGGACGTTACTTCAACCAATCAGTGTAATCTTTAGGATCTTTGATAAAAGGAAATCGCCACCCATTGTTTTTCTTCTTCTCTGATTGTTTCGTGTTGTTTTTCTCCAAATCGTTGCAGCGTCACTTTGTTAGGCCCGCCCTCTGACTCTATACTTCTATGTGATTCGTCGGCCAGTTTCAGGGAAATCTAACCAAAAGTTACAATGAGTGTAGCTAGACTAATACAGAAGCACGGTGGTGGTGGTGGGGGGGGGGGGGTTACCAAGGCTAGGCTACAATATGAGAGGATTAAAAACAAAACATTTTCAGGACAGGCTCTTTATTTCATGTATCATTCATTCATTTGGTTTTCAAAATAAAACCTAAAATAAGACAATGAAAAAACAAGTTGTTTCTTCATTATTTGTTTCCAAATCCAAATTAAAAAAACAGATAGTGGTGCATTTTTTTTCAGATTTCCTTTTTGTGTTTAAATGAATAATAGAAAAAAAAACAGATAATTGATGTAAAACAGGAAGTTTTATCCAGTTTTGACTGAAAGCAAATTGACTAAAAAGGAAATGAATCTTAACAACCAAAAGAAACATGGCCATCAGACTTAAATTCTCCATGTTCATATCTTCAGGTCTTAGGGTGACCCTCTTAGTTTCCCAAAATAGGACGTAGGTTTCCATCTTTGTCACTGCTTGTCACAGTCATTTCCCGTTTACTCAACTTGTTTCAGGACTTTTGCTTCAGGTCAAATTCGGATAAAATGGGAAAACAACCGTGATCTGTTTTTTTTCCATTATTCATTTAAACACAAAAAGAAAAACTGAAAAACCAATTTGTTATCCATTTTTTCATTTTGGTTTTGGAAGCAAATAATGAAGAAATGACTTGTTTCGTTGTCTTGCTTCTGGTTTTATTTTGAAAACCGAATGAATGAATGATACACAAATTCTCTTTGGCTGTCTTTGCTCATAAATCAAACGAGCAGGAAAACAGAACCTGTGCCTGTCGTAATCAGTTGGGCTAAATATGATGGATGGTTGTGTTTGTGCACCTGCTGTAATTGTGAGCAGTAGGTGGTGTGTGTTAATGTGGACAGTATGTGTGAGGACGTTAGTTCCACCTGAGGCATGGTGTGTTCCTCTGTGAACAACAGCGTTAGCAGGAACACCTAACAAAAAAACTGCAGGACAGTTTATTTATTTATATTGAATATGGAGTGATCCAAACCTCCTGATTGGTGCCAGTCAACAAACAACACAACATTGAAATAAGCATTCCAGGAAGCAAATAATTATAATACACATAAAGAAAACAAGCAAGAAAATAAAAAAAAGTCATATTCAAGGAGCGAGAAGAAATATAGCTTTTGTGCTTTCACCCCTATTGTCTAAACCAGTAATATATATATATATATTTTTTTTTTTTTTTTTTTTTTTTTTTTTTTTTTTCCTACACACACACACACACATATACATACATACATACACATACCCTTACATATAAACTTGCATATACATACTACATAAATACATAGGTTTCTCTTCCTCCAATCCCTATACTATATCAATAATTACATTATAATTATCAACTGTAACTGGTAAAGAGAAGCTTTTTGTACATTTTGTTAATATTTTAACTATTTGCTTGAGTTCCTCACTTAGATTGACCTCAGAAATAGATACTATAGAGACACTAACTGATTATGTTTTACACTAATGCAGTAGTTTACAGTCTTACTCATGGATTTTCACTCATATTTTACATATGTTACAACACACTTTTCAGTCCTAATACTGCTCTACCATTTCTACTTCAGACATTAAACATACTCAGTCATATGCATTTTAATATAATAAAATTAAATTAAGTCAAGATTTTTTTGGCTTAATTCAAGCAAAAAAAAAAAAGACAATTGAAGTAGTGAAAATGATAGTGATACAACACCACGCCACATGATGGCATCCAGGTACTATAGTATCTGTAATTGAAATGGGTACTATAGTATCTGTAATTGAAATGGATACTATAGTATCTGGAATGGAAACAGGTACTATAGTATCTGGAATGGCAACAGGTACTATAGTATCTGGAATGGCAACAGGTACTATAGTATCTGGAATGGCAACAGGTACTATAGTATCTGGAATGGCAACAGGTACTATAGTATCTGTAATTGAAATGGGTACTATAGTATCTGTAATTGAAATGGGTACTATAGTATCTGTAATTGAAATGGATACTATAGTATCTGTAATTGAAATGGGTACTATAGTATCTGTAATTGAAATGGATACTATAGTATCTGGAATGAAAACAGGTACTATAGTATCTGGAATGGAAACAGGTACTATAGTATCCGGAATGGTAATTTAAACAGGTACTATAGTATCTGTAATTGAAACAGGTACTATCCCAATAAATAATGACACTAAATGAATGGTACCTGGTTCTGGGAATGTGTGTGCATGCCTGTGTGTGTGTGTGTGTGTGTGTGTGTGTGTGTGTGTGTGTGTGTGTGTGTGTGTGTGTGTGTGTGTGTGTGTGTGTGTGTGTGTGTGTGTGTGTGTGTGTGTGTGTGTGTGTGTGTGTGTGCATGCGTGTGTGTGCGTGCTGTACTTTGCTGTGATTGGCTGTTTTTTCTGTGATGGCCAATGGCATGTTACCTGTTTGAAATGCAGCTGTCACCTGTGGGGCCTGCAGTTCCCATCTGCCTGTGTGTGTGTGAGTGGGGTATTTTTGGACTGGGGGGGGGCATTATTTCTGCACATGATCTAGAGCAGAGGTGTCAAATCTAGTCTCTTTCAGGGGCCACATTTAGCCCAGTTTGATCTCAAATGGGTCAAATAATGACTTACACTGGAAAACAAAGCCCCTCTAAAAACACTGAGACGATCAAACCTCACAACAAATACAACATACCGTAATTTCCGGACTATAGAGCGCACCTGATTATTAGCCGCACCCACCTGATTCTAAGAGGAAAACCGATTTTGTACATACACAAGCCGCACCTGTATATAAGCCGCATGTGCCCACATTAAAACATGTAACACAAACACAAAATTAACCCAAACCCGACTTCAAGTACCGCGAATGAAACTAAATGTCCTTCATTAACCCTTGTGCGGTCCTTCGTAAAAGGCACACTGGCTGTGTCCTACAATCGGGTCTTAAAAACCCAGATTCCAAAGTTCAGTTCCATAGACTCATCACCCCACCCCCCAAGGATATATTACTGTTTACAGTAGTAAGCAATGGCATCCTACAGTACGTATAAAAAGGTACATTTGTGAGCCACCGGGTCTCTTTGACCCGAAGGACCGCACAAGGGTTAAAGTCCACAGTCCAAAAATCACAGCCGGCAAAATGAACGGAAAATGATACTTAAGGTTTGATGCAGACCTGCAGAGTCCGGGTCCCGTTGAAAGTAATCCAAGGGAAAAAAAGTGTATATTTCCAAAGGTAAGGGAGGGAAAAATATATATCCACTATTGTCCGCCGCATCCACAAACAGGTGGCTGGTCGCCGCCTCACCTCATCTATCGCAGAGTCAGCGATAACTTTCTCTTTCGCAGAGAGTTCAGGTCAAACTCCTCCGTGCCAACGTGCAAAAATAATCCACAGGGTCTGGTCGAGCCTCTGTCTTCTCTCACACACCGCCGCGGGTTTTTCTTTAAGCAACTTTTTACCCCCTGTACACCTGTCCGTCACCTTTACCGCTCCCACTGAAACCCGTCACCCCGCGTTTGTTCCGCCCCTCCTTTTTCATTCAGTCTTCCTCGACGCATATATTCCACCGGTCTAAATCTTACCTTTTCTACTCGAGCGCCTCTGGCGGCCGTTAGGAAAATTACATAAATTGGCCGCATCACTGAAAAAGCCGCACGGTTGAAAGTTTGGGAAAAAAGTAGCGACTTATAATCCGGAATTTACGGTATATATATTAGGGGTGTAAATCGGTTATCGGTCTGTGTCGTAAGAGATCTGAGTGAATCGGTTTACGGAGCCTTGAATCTGTAAAACTAGCTGCTAACGGTCCCATGTGCCGGATTTACGGCCTTGAATCAGTTTCCTGAGGTCCAGTCTGTAATTATGTTCTTTATATCTGTGACCAAGTAGCTTTAGAATAACATGACATTTATTTTTAGAAATGTATACACGTTAAAACTTCCAAGTGGATGTTTATCTGATTATTTTTTTTAGGTACAAATAAAAAGGAAATGTGGGTAGCGGGCAGGAAGTGACAAAATAAAAGCATATTTATGGATAAAACCACGGATCCGTGGTTGATCCATACAGCCGAATAGTTTTATTTTGAAGGGACAAACTAAAACATGAAGTCACATGACTCCGTCAGTCCACCTGTACTGGATTCCTGGTGAATCTGGTGCTGTCATGTCTTTAAAAATATCTCTGTAAAGCAGACAAAAGCATCAGAAAGAGTTTTTATCAAATCAGTGACATTTGTGTTTTTAGACAAGATTATGTTTATCACTTCATTTTCCTCCAAAAGAGTAAAAAAATGAATTTTCTGTCTAACCTCAGTGTTATATTCAGTGTATTCTCACATTTGCAGGTATAATTAAACTTAATGGCATTTTTATCTTTTATTTTGCTTTTCTTGAGGGAAAGTAAGTTTTGTATTTTAAATGTGAACAGAGTTTTGCAAAGGTGTTAAATTAGTAACAGTAGATTATCAGTTTTGCATTTCACTAATATCACTTATCAAAAGGTAGGGCCTATATTGAAACCTAAACTTCAGTTAATGTTGTGTGAATTTATGTTCAGTAGTTCTTGCTCTATTGTCTCTGTGACACTAAATTAAAAAAATATATTATTTTTAAATTATTTGTGTTTCTTTTTCTTCTCAGTAACTTAAATATATATATATATATATATATATATATATATATATATATATATATATATATATATATATATATATATATATATATATATATATGTGTGTGTGTGTGTGTGTGTGTGTGTGTGTGTGTGTGTCCTTGCGGTTAAATTGTCAACTTGTATTGAATCAAACTGAACTGAATCGGTTTGTATCAAATCGTACTGAATCGTATCAAATCAAACCAGATCGTAGTCTGTGATTCGAGGTTCGAATTGGATCGTTGTGTGAGTGAAAGATTCACACCCTTCATATATATGTAAATAAAACTAAGGTATTGTTTAATTCAGTTCCAATGGATCTAATATATTTATTCTCATAGTCAGTGGTCATTGTAGTTTTCACACTTTTCTACATTTATTGTTCATCAAAGGATCAAGCTTCCCATCTCTGGCAACTGTAAAATGTTTCTTCGAAAAGTTGGGAAAGGTTTTTTTTGTTTTGTTTTTTTACTTGTAGACCAGTGTTATTATTGCAATAAAATAAAATATTTTTTATCTTATTACCATGTTTTTTTTTATGTTATAATTTTACTGGTCCTCTGCAGATCAAATGTGGCCCCTCAAAGACTTATTTTCAGCATGATGTGAGATTTTGTACAAGAAATGAGAAAAATACACTTTGTAAGATTTGGACCCCCCCCCTCCCGCGCGCGCTCTTTTAACAAGACTATATCTATGTGTGAACCAAAAACCCAAATGCCTCCTGTTTGTCTACTAGTGTTTACTACTCTACACAGTGTCTCAGTACAAGTTTGGCATTGATGTTCAGTTTCTAGGAATGTGTGTGTGTGTGTGTGTGTGTGTGTGTGTGTGTGTGTGTGTGTGTGTGTGTGTGTGTGTGTGTGTGTGTGTGTGTGTGTGAGTCATGTTGTGTTGTTGCACCGCGGCTGCACAGGCCACAGTTAAAGACAGTTTGACAAGCTTTTGCAAAAAACACTGCGCTCTCTGGGGGAGGGGGAGGGGGGGCTGTCAACCTCACCATAATGTGTGTGAATATGTAGCCAATGCATAAGGACTGTTCTCTTATGCATTTGTGTAGCTGTCGGCCCTTGTGTGTGTGTGTGTGTGTGTGTGTGTGTGTGTGTATGTGTTTCCTGTCGGGGGGTGAGAGTTGTGATTACAGCCTATATGAGCAGGCAGTTTGAACAGCTTTTGCCCTAAGGGTAGAGCTAGAAAAACTTGTGCCCACACACCTGCATACTAACACATAATACACACACACACAAACACACCTGCATACTAACACATAATACACACACACACACAAACACACACACACACACCTACCTGCATACTAACACATAATACACATAATACACACACACACAAACACACACACACAATACACACACACCTACATATACCTACATACTAACACACAATACACAAACACACACACCTGCATACTAACACACAATACACACACACCTACATATACCTACATACTAACACACACACATACACACACACCTACATCCTAACACACACTGAACTGAACACACACATGTGTATACTGACACACACACACACACACACACCAGCTGTTATGTAAATGTCAGAGCAGTGAAAGGGAAGGAAAACACCTGAGTACAAAGCACTGCTGGGTTTCTTTGTCTCTGGGTCTTTTCACTGCTCAAACTCTGAGCTTCTTGCTTTTTTTAAACATACATTTCACTCTGGCAGTTTTCATTTACCTTTGATTTTTTTTTCTGAAAGCACTAAAGAACTTTAGATGAAACCCACATCCTGTTGTTATCACAGAAGCGTGGGCTGCATCTACCTGACATATATGTTACAGGTAGAAAAAAACACTAGCCACAGGAAAAGACAAGAAGTCTGAACCGTTTAGTTTAGTTTGAATATGCAACTAAACAAAATAAACCTACTTAATACTTCTAAACTGGGAAAAATGCTCCTTTAAAAACAAAACACACACACACACACACACACACACACACACACACATATATATATATATATATATATATATATATATATATATATGATATAAGATGGTGATGGCCAATCAGCCTGACATTGTGGTGGTGGATAAACATGAGAAGACAGTGGTGGTGATAGATGTAGCAGTCCCCAGTGATAGCAACATCAGAAAGAAAGAACATGAGAAGCTTGAGAAATACCAAGGGCTGAAAGAGGAGCTAGAGAAAATGTGGAGTGTGAAGGCAACAGTGGTACCAGTAGTGATCGGAGCATTAGGGGCAGTGACCCCCAAGCTGGGAGAATGGCTCCAGCAGATACCAGGAACAACATCAGAGATCTCTGTACAAAAGAGCGCATTGCTAGGAACAGCTAAGATCCTGCGCAGAACCCTCAGGCTCCCAGGCCTCTGGTAGAGGACCCGAGTCTGAAGGAGACACCGCCCACGTGGGGCGAGAGGAACATTTTTTTTTTTTTTATATATCCTGAGACCCAGCAATTTCACTGCTTTACTGAAAAAATAAAATATAAAAATGCATCATTCTGTTTCCAATTAAGTCAATTATTTTATTATTTGCAGAAACAACTGTCTGACCAAACTTCTTTTTAAACTTTGTATGCACATCAACACTTTTAAGTATAGGCTACATTAGGGCTTACATTTATTTTATCTCTTATACATACGTACATATACAGTAACTGTGTCTGGAAAAAAACTGTTGCATCATTCTGTTTCCAATTAAAGCAATTATTTAATGTAAAATGACTAAACTGTTTACTTACTGGGTCTCAGGAGGTGACATTATTTTCACCAACACTGGAAGTTATCTTGTTATATTTTACTCTATTCATTGTTGGAATAATTCTAAAAGAAGTAAAATACGATGAGCCTGCATTTTTTTACACTGGAAAATTTACTTTGCTGTTTTGAAACTTGGTCCTCATGAGACATGGAAACGAGTATGTGTGTGTGTGTGTGTGTGTGTGTGTGTGTGTGTGTGTGTGTGTGTATAAACCTTTTTTTTTCATTTAAAATGTACTGGGTGAACCGTATATTCCAGTGCACTCTATAGTCTGGAAAATACAGTCTATGATTTTTTTTTCTCAGAATATGTCACTTATTTTCCCAGAATAATCAACATTTGTATTCACATATGTTTTTTGTAGTGGTTCTCCCAGGAACAACTACTGTGGTCCAATCTTCACAATAACAGAAAGAAATAACAGAAGAAAAACATCTGACATTTAAATACATGTTGAACACTTGTATAAGGACGTTGAATACTTTTGGTTAAAACACAGGTTTCTGATATTACATTCTAAGAAAGAAAAAAAGTAAAGAAAGTAAAGGGAGTCTTTAGACTTTATTGACCCCAAACTGGGTCATTTTTGTAGTAGTTTGATGTTATAATAAAAAGTGATGATAATGGCAGAGCCAAAAGAGTTTTAGTTCAAAAGAAAAAGAGAATGTTCCAAAGAAGAAGGAAATGACCTATAAAAACTGAATTGTTTCTTATGACATAATAAAAAGTCATCTTACTAAAGCACATAACAGTAAAAGGATGTAGTACAATAAAAACAGCAGTGCAATAGCATAATAATAATAACAATAATAATAAAAAACTGTGTGTACATCTGTTGAAATGGAGGTTAACTGATGTTTCATGTAAAAGCTAAACTATAGACTGTTTTGTGTAGAAAGGATGAGTTTAAATATGTTATACTTCCTCCCACTCCTTTTGGAATATGCAAATTATTATTTTCATGTACACAGTAAAAAAAAGTGTCAATTTAACTCTTAACACTCTTAAATTTTTTATAGACGTGTAGACGTGGCATATCGTGGTGAAACTATAAAATAATCACCCACCCCAAAAAATAAACTAAAAACAAACAAAAACACATGACATATTCATACTTAGCTTAGCTTAGCATCACATGGTTAAGGTATCATCAGTTAAGGACATATCCAGAGTTAAATTTTACTCTGTTTCAGATATCAGTCTTTTTTTTCTCAAATAGATTTTTTTTTTAACTATTGTAAACTTAATTAACACAGTACAACAAACATGCAACATAAGTTCACATTATTGTTCTCCAAATTTTTACAATGCAACACAAGAACAAAAAAACATACAGAAGGGATCCTGGTCCATATTTCACAGTAAGATACGGATAATTAACACATTAAGGTTAGCTTACCAGACTAGCATCAATAATAAATAGCGCTAACAGCCATCCAATCAACCTAATGTCATGATGAAATAAGAAAATATGAATGTGTAATTACATGACACTACATTCTATTATGCTATTTCAAGATTATTCTTTCCATTTTGTGGTTAGCGTGCCAATGGTTGTCAGTACTGATGATATGCTAGCGGTACCATTAGTTTACTTAAACTTTATGTAGCCTTCAACCCAGTTATTGTAGCTTTTCATTTACATCCATGGAGAAGCTCAAATATAATCACATTATCTGACTTAGTTCCTCCGACTTCTCAAACCCTTGTTCTGTTCGATTATATCCCGATTAAGGTGTTTACATGACTTTGAAATCTTCCATTTTAATCGGAGTAAGGCAAGAATTCAAAATTCTGCATGTAAACATACTGATCATTTT
Source organism: Siphamia tubifer (assembly GCA_020466265.1). NCBI lineage: Eukaryota > Metazoa > Chordata > Actinopteri > Kurtiformes > Apogonidae > Siphamia > Siphamia tubifer. Next base: position 41,129,806 of record CM035793.1, read on the forward strand.
ACAAACTCTGTACCCACCCCCCCACCCCCACCCCCACCCCCCCAACACAAATAGAAACAGCGCTTCCTTGTCCAAAAGTCTGGAAGTTTTTGATCTGTTTCAGCGTTTGATCGTCACTGTGAATTCACTTCAAATCAAACTGAAATGAATGAATGAAAGCCTCTGCCAAACATAAAAGAATAAAATAACATTTAGTTGACATAAATTATCATTTAGTCGACACCGCCTTCCTTTGAAATATGCTTTATCCTCTGTTTTTCACCATTCACATCCAGACCCATAACCCTCTGTCAGCAAGGTGACAAGGTGACCAGAGGAGAAGTCAGCATACATTAGTCCAATTGACACCACAGTCCTTTATTATGTTAATGACCCATCTGATTAGCATGGACTCAGTGTGTGTGTGTGTGTGTGTGTGTGTGTGTGTCCTCTAGTCACAATGGAAATTTCCCACTTGTGCAGACCTGCTGGTTTCCATATAGACCCATTTGTATACGTTTACCCGTAAAATTCTTAAACCGTTGTCGTCAACCACAAAAGCATGTACTGATATAAAATGTTTATTAATTAATCCTATAAATATATTGGGAAAAAAATCAGGTAAAATGCATTTTCTTAGTTTTTCATGTTCATCACATATGACCCATTTGGATATTCAGACACAACCTAGAACACCCTTACATTTTAAATGGCTGTGACGTCCTTGTACTCAGTCTGTTGTTTGTACATTTGTCTGATCACTTCTGTTCATTGTCACTTGTCGTACTGTACAATACTGTACAAATATGAGCAGGGTTTAGTGTAATCAGCTCTCACAGTTTTTCTTTGCATAACAATAAATACAAACCCAAAACAATGCATCTCAAACAATACATTATCACCAAATTAGCTGTGGTATCTTGGTTAATTATTACAAACAAAGCCGACTCCGACAGAGTAAATTGGTTGCTTTTATCACACAGCACTGGCATTATTAGTATTTATCAGCATTAATACCCACAAACCCCTTCTCTTTTGCTTGTGGCTTCGTATTGGCTTGGGAAAAAAATCCATTTATAGAGGCAGCCGATGGTTTTGACGACGGCCTCGTTTGTGTATCATAATCGTAATAATGACTTATTGATGTTAAAAGGCTGCACTTAGCTGCACTAAATGGTTTAATTAGAACTGGTTCAAGCAGCTGCATTAAGGACCCTCTGATCATTTGACCACAAGTGGAAATAATTCACATAAATTAGTGAAGAGTTTGACTTATATTTTCAATTACAAACAGTTCAGACACATTTGGGGTGAAGTGTGTTAGAGTTTGATTTGGTGTTTTCACTCTTCAGTTATTAAAGTGTTTTAGACAGAGCAGCTTTATCGACCACATGGAACATTATCGAATGAGTGAAATGAACCGAACCCAAGGCAGACACGGGGAATTTAGCCGTTATATTTACTCAATATCAACTCAGCAGCATGAATTAATTTACACACACGCACACGCGCACACACACACACACACACACACACACACACACAGGAGTTAGCATTAGCATATTAGCAGTAATTATCTTCCATTAGAGACACTCACGAGGAAGAATGATAGTAGGACCACCACCTGTGTCTGACAAAAAATAGAATGGAATGGAATAGAATAGAATAGAATAGAATAGAATAGAATAGAATAGAATAGAATAGAATAGAATAGAATAGAATGGGATGGGATGAGATGGGATACAAGTACCTTATTGATCCCACAATTTGGAAATTGCTTTGTAATTAGTGACTCAGGCCTGAAATTCAACAACCATTTTAAAGCTATTATAAGTCTGCCTATTATCACCTGAAGAACATTCAAGGGTTTTCTGTCCATTTGGAGTTGTATTTATAATTTATTATGAGAATATTTTACTGATCTGAGCCTCATGAGATTGAATTTGTTTGTATGTGGAACCTGAACTAATATGGTTTATATCTTCAGTGTCATTTTTGTTGTTTTCGGCCCTAAAAATTAGTGCTCACCTTGAGTCCATGTTATTGAACTGTACAAACCAAGCCAAAAATCTGGGTGTAATTATTGACTCAGGTCTGAAATTTAACAACCATTTAAAAGTTATTACCCAGTCTGTCTATTACCACCTGAAGAATCAAAGGTTTTCAATCCAAACCAGACACAGAAAAACTCATCCATTCATTTTCTGTAAATTAAATTATTGTAATGGTGTCTTCACTGGTCTGAACAAAAAAATCAATCAGGCAGCTACAGCTGATCCAAAACACTGCTGCTAGAGTCCTGACCAGTACCAGGAAACTGGACCACATCACACCAGTCCTCAAATCCTTCCATTGTCTTCCTGTGGGTCAAAGGTTAGAATTCTAAATCTTCCTCCTGGTCAATAAAGAACTAAACAGCCTTGAACTCAAATACATGCTAGACCTGCTGGTTCCCTATGAAGCATCCAGAGCCCTGAGGTCATAGGTCATCAGGAGCCACAGTAGCTGCTAGCGGCGAATCTGACAAACCAGATACGATTTTCCCATTGAATACCATTCATTCATTTTCCCAGCTCAGGCCTCATCAGCCTCCCGGAAAGGGGCGGAGACGTAAGCTCCGTATTGCCTACAGAGGGATTTGAAAGACAAGCTTTTAGCCCCGCCTCCCCTGATTATGAAGAACAACTAGACCCATACAGCACTGCTAGGCTATAGTTCAAGACTGAAAACACAACTGCATGTAAAAAAAAATAATGATAATAATCTTTCATCTGCTCATATCACTAGTTTCCTTTGAAGATCATCATGAGTAAACAATCAACTATAAATGCAATTTCCCCCAATTATAAAATAAATAAATCAGCAAATGTTTCCTTAAAGTGAGAGGGATGTGATGGGTTTCGTCACTGATGTATTATTTTATGTCTGCGATTACAATAAAAGGTCATGATAATAATAATAATAATAATAATAATAATAATAATAATAATAATAATAATAATAATAATAATAATAATAATAATAATAATAATAATAATAATAATAATAATAATAATAATAATGAAAATGATGAAGATTACAAAGGTTGATGTGTCTGCGGCGATGTGACAGCTCTGGAGATGAAAGGCCAAACCATGTGATGATGTTTGTGTGTGTGATGGCGGAGGTGGGAGGTGGGTGAGGTGGGTGTGGGGGAGGGGGTCATCAGTGTGATGGTGTGTGTTTCAGTGAAGATGCCTCCCTTCATGCAAGGTTAGCCACCATAACAATTATAGCCCGTATCATTACCTCTCATTAACATCATACTAGGCCTTGATGAACCACACACACACACACACACACACATACACACATACATACACGCGCGCACACACATACACACGCACACACACACACACACACACACACACACACACACGCACGCACGCACGCACACACACACACACACACACATACATACACACGCACACACACACACACACACACACACACGCACGCACGCACGCACACACACACACACACACACACACATACATACACACACACACACACACACACACAATGTGGCACTGAGCTCGTGAGGGCTCATCCAGTCCCTCATTAATTACATCTTTGGTGCGATGCAAATGGTCAAGAAATACATCAAAGAGTCTGCATTTACACAACACACGCACACACACACACACACACACACACACACACATACTTGCTTCCGTGTATCATAAGGACCATGTGTGTAATCAAGTAGCCATTGGTTAGTGAGTGTTAACACTTGTCCCTTTTTTTATTTTTAATAAAATAAAATGTAAAAAAAAAATGAATGAGTGAAAAATATAATAATTTAAAAATAAATAAATGAAATAGTAATAATATATATTTTTTCAAAAGTAAAAAAAATTTACAAAAACAAAAACAATTTTTTTTTTCAGTAAACACATTTTGGAACCTTTGAAAAATGCATTTTCATTTTGCAACTGTTTTCCCCTTGTTCTGTTCTGGGCCACACCATTTCTATTTTACTAGTGGGGACCTTTATATTTTTTCCTCAGAGGGACCTGATTTTTGGTCCCCATAGTGTCAGAAGTCCCCATGGTGTGACACATTGGTTTCCATGTCACATGAGGACCAAAAGTCATCACTTGTAGGTTACGTACTGTAAACACACCTTTATATATATATATATATATATATATATATATATATATATAGGAGACATCATTTGCATACATTTACATACTTTACACAGAAAAATTAATACCTTAAAAAACCTAACATATTAACAGTCAGTGTAAAAGAATACACATGTGGTAACATCCATAGAGTCCAGTTGTGTGTCCACATGTGGACGCAGCAGCAGTTGTTCTTCCGCTCTCTTCAGCAGGATGAGGCCAAGTGTTTGTGTTGTGAAGTTGAAAAGTTAATTACAGTCTTGGTCGACTGTCGCTGCCAAAGACTGGAGGCAGGACCTGATGTTACTGGAAAAAAAGAAATGAAAAAAGGAGCTTATCATGGGTGTTAAAGTGCTTCAGAGGGAGTTCTGTTTGGAAGGGAGTCCAGTTGTTTATGGGTCTGGTCTTCCTCTGGTTCTGCTTGTGTTGGAATGTCAGCTGCAGGTTCTGCATTCTGGTTCTATCCATGTTTTAGTCACAGTACTTAAATATGTCTGAGATAGATAGATAGATAGATAGATAGATAGATAGATAGATAGATAGATAGATAGATAGATAGATAGATAGATAGATAGATAGATAGATAGATAGATAGATAGATAGATAGATAGATAGATAGATAGATAGATAGATAGATAGATAGATAGATAGATAGATAGATAGATAGATAGATAGATAGATAGATAGATAGATAGATAGATAGATAGATAGATAGATAGATAGATAGATAGATAGATAGATAGATAGATAGATAGAATGATAGATAGATAGAATTGAAGTTGTCATTCATAGGCAAAAAACTGAGAAGAAAATATGAAGTCATTTAAATAGGTTATTATTATCTTCTATGAGATCAAAAAAGAGATATAAAAAGTGAAAAGAATGAGATAAAGAGTCCCAAGTATGAGATAACAAGTCATAAATATGAGATAAAAAAAATGCATAATTATGAGATAAAGTCGAAAAAATTAAATAAAAGTAATTAAAGGAACTGCCATGTGATTAATTGCACACACATGTTGATGCTCTCGTTGAACAGATGTTCAGCTTCAGTTTGTAGCATTAATTCTACAGTCATTTTTTTACAGTGTTTACTCATGGAGGTTTCATTTCAGTTTGTTGTAAATGACTTTCAGAATTTGGTTTCGATAAATTGTCATGAGATAACTTTTGTCATGATGTGGTGCTGTATATCAATAAAATGTCATTTAATTTATCTGAGGTCTTCATTAGGTACGTTCTGTCTACATTTTATATATATATATATATATATATATATATATTTAATAGGCTTATTAGGACTTATGTGACATTTACATCTATATATTAAATGAAGTGCCTTGTATTTGCTTTTCATCTGTTCATATATATATATATATATATATATATATATATATATATATATATATATATATATATATATATATATATATATATACTATCCTGCTTATTCTACGGGTTATTACAGCTTATTACTGCTACTACTCTAACAGATTGGATAAAATAGCTGTTACAACATGATATGATGCCGTGAATCTGAAGTGACAAAACTCGTTGCCATTGGCAGTGGGCATTAATGGCGCAGTGGGTGGTTATCGAAAAAAAATCCGCCCGCAGAACGCTGGGAACATCCATTTAAAGTGAATGGGAGCTGTTGCAACATTCTTGGGGCCGTAGAATAAATATATATAAATATATAAATATATATATATATATATATTCTCCTGCCCCCTCAATGATTACAACATTCCACTTAATGTATGTTGATGAGCCTCTCCTCTCTCCCCTCCATGTGCGTTCATGTGTTGTGCTGCTTGTGCACATGTGTCCTGCTCTTCTGTGTTTTCCATTCATTCACTTCTAATAAAGTCTGTTGCTCTGGCTTTCATTTGCTGACATTAGTGAGCAGAACTGGTGGCAGAGAGCGTGAAAACAGCGAGTAATAGATATGAAAAACACAAGTGAGGAACACAGATATTACCCAGCATCCTCTGCTCGTGTTCCCTGCATGATAAATAGTTAGTTATAGAAGACGACAGAGTTGGGAGGAGGAGATAAAAGCTAACAGGATTGAGATGCAGAGACAGAAAATACAAGAAAAATGGAGAAATTAGATGGAAATGCACATGTTGAGTTGTATAGTATTGTGCTCACTATAAAACAAACAAAAAAAATAAAAATATTCGGGCTCCGTCATGGAACCACCACTGTTTTTACGTTCTGTCGATATGGAGTCTCTGGAGGTCGACTGTGTTTCCACATGGAAAATTATAGAACGATATTTACATTTAACAGGAGGAAACAGCCTGGGACAGTATTGTTATAATATAATGATTCTATAAAAGAATGTCAGAGAATATGAATGGATGAATAATCTGCTCAGGGTCGACATTCTGCTTCCTGTTGAAAGGTTAAAGGTCATTTAGTTCCACTAAAAAAGGGTCGTTACTCTGTTAACGTCTTAACAGCCTTAGATGTCTAAGACCTGAGATATATGTAGATAATATTAGTTTATTAACACTTATATATACAGCTCCCACATTAATGACATTATTTTAATAAACACTCCAGTGAACAGTAAAGTGTTAAAGTTCAAAACACACCTATGAGGGATATTTTTGTTCCATAATATTAGTTATGACTTTATTTTACCATTGACAATAGTAATTCTGTTTGGAAAATATTTATTTTGAGCAATTTTTGGTAAAATATGTGTATTTGAAGCATTCAAAAGTTATTAATTTTCTTTTCAAAAATGTCCAAACGTTGCCATTTTGGAAAAATTGATAAGACAATTTTTTTTTTTTTTTTTTATTAAAAATGAAGGTGAAGGGGAGAAAAAAAAATCTAAATGTATTAGTGTTTCTAAGTCTGCAGCTTTTTACCTGTTAAATAAACTTTCAAAGTGAGTGGTTTACTCTAAACTCCAGGGGGTTACCTTTACAAAAAGCCTGTTATTTTTATCTGAAGTCCAAACAGTTGAAGAACAGCTGGAGTTTAAATTTTTCAGAGGTGTTTTTTCAGACATTTTAAGCAAAAATCACAGCAGAATAGTAAAGTGTTAATGTAGACGGTGAGTTATCAGTATTCAACAGGCTCTTAGTCTTGGGGAAAAAGTTGTTTTTCTGTGATGGTGCAGATAAAAACCTGGGAATTTTACAATATGAAGCATCGATTGATAATTATTTTTTATAAAAGGATAACCACCCCATATAAAATCTAAAAAAAAACTCATAGAAATAGCATGTCAGTTTCACTCAAAACACTTTTCATACTTTTGATTCAAGCTTTATTTTTGTCTCCTGTGGGTCAGTGTTCATCATTCACGTCCAGTACTTTATCAAATAATGTTAGAAAATTGCAAATGGTTCAGAATAATTACAGTTTGTGTCTGTGTGGTCTTAGAATAAATGTTAAAATACATGAATGCCTCTTGGCCTTCAGTGAAAAATAGATAGCTGTATTCACTATAAAAACAAAGACTCCATCTATTATTACAATAAACCGTTCTTTAGTAAAGACGGATGGAATTATTCAACACTGTGTTCCACCAGAGGCAAACAATTTTACAAATAAATAAATAAATAAACATATTCTGTATTTGAGTGTATATTCAGATGCATTTGTTTAAATAGAATGTGCAGTAAAATCATATAATACTCAAATAACACGACTTAAAGGTGTCATTCTATGGTTATTTCATTAATATTACTGTGTTTTTTCATTGTTATTGAATACATTGTGTGTTGGTTGTATTTTTAAAAAAAACATCCAGATTGCTATGTTTCAAGTTGTTTTTACACGGTAGAAAAAGAACAGTGTTATGATACACGGAACTTCCTTAATTATTAATATATTCTGTGTAATTTTTGCATTTCACAACCCATTGGCGGGGCTGTATGTTTGACACCTCTGCCCTAAACTGAAAAAAAAAAGAAGGTGTGAATGGAGGAAATGTCCATTCATTTATTTTTATCACGTCCTCAACTATTTAATGAAAATGTATTGCTACAGTTGAACAGAAAATGTGGCACAAATGAATCAGAGTCTGTTATTTCAACGTCTGAGCTTTAAGCTGAATATAGATGAGTCGTACAATCTGGATCCAATGAAATATAAGTATCAGTTCTGCATAGCTTTGGGCAAATATTTCATTCAGGTCTTAAAAGATTAAATCTATTAGTTTGACAGCCATTAGTATCATATAATATAACAGATATGCTGCTAATGGCTATACTATATTGACGTGTGCGTACCTCAAGAATCTGATATGCTGCAGAAATGATAAAAAAAAAAAAAAATCAGGTATTTTTTCCTTTATATATCTATTGACCAGTTTTACTGAAAGCAAGATATGAACAAAATGCAAAAGCTACATATCAGTTATTTTAAGACTTTTCTCTATGTAACATATATATTCACCATTTTTATATGGATTGGTTCAGAACAAGAAGAAAATACAAACCTGACCTTCAATATTTTCTGAAACTGTAAATCTTTGTCACATAATGATATTATGATAGAAATAGTCGATAGATTAAAAGGTAGGGAAATAAAGAGTAAACACTTTAAGTAAATATTTAACTTTATTGCAGTCAAACCAAAGAGGTTCAGTTCACTTCCATTTATTTCATCAAAAGATCAATCAAAATAGTTAACAAAATGTGTGTTTTTTTTTACACTCGAATAGAGGTGGGAAAAAGTAAAACTTATAAACCCCCTTTTTACAAACTCATAAGGCGTTCAGAGACAGCAGACCTCAGCCATGGCTTCATATGTCGTCATGTGACGTCAAAACATGATGGAGCCATAGGTGTTAAGTCATCTGATGTCTGAAGGTGAGATGATGTCATGATTCTATCTTGTCTGAATCCTGAGATATTAACACTGATGTGTTTTAGCTGTTGACCTTTAGTGTGACCTTGACCTTTGACCTTCATTTCTAAAAATCTAATGGGTTCTTCCTTGACCCATTATCTATTGTTCCTGAAAGTTTCATCAAAATCCATTCAGAACCTTTGCATAATCCTGCTGACAGACAGACAGACAGACAGACAGATAGACAAACAGACACACAGACAGATAGATAGACAGACAGACAGACAGACAGACAGATAGACAAACAGACACACAGACAGATAGACACACAGACAGATAGACAGACAGACAGACAGACAAACGGACACACAGATAGACAGACAGACACACAGACAGATAGACAGACAGACAGACAGACAAACGGACACACAGATAGACAAACAGACACACAGACAGATAGACACACAGACAGATAGACAGACAGACAGACAGACAAACGGACACACAGATAGACAGACAGACACACAGACAGACAGATGGATAAAAACGGACAGACAGACAAATAGACAAACAGACAGATAAACAAACAGACAGACACACAGACAGACAGATAGACAAACGGACAGACAGACAGATAGACAAACAGACAGATAAACAAACAGACAGACACACAGACAGACAGCTAGACAAACGGACAGACAGGCAGCTACACAAACAGACAGACAGACAGATAGACACACAGACAGATCGACAGACAGACACACAGACAGACAGATAGACACACAGACAAAAAGATTCAAATTTAATAGAATTTTTAAAAATCATATATTTTTTTCTCTTTCATTTACTTCCATAATGGGTGATATTTTACATGTCATTAATAGATATGCTGACACTAGTTGGATCGATGCCAAATTATGCTAAAATACACGTGAAGGGCGGGGCTTGTTGTGCCTGGAAACCCCTGTTTAATTTAATTTAATTGAATTACTAATTCATATAACTTTTCCTCTTGAACTTGCAGATGTTTTTGGGTGGATTGATTCTTCCTCCACATCAATAAATTCCCATGTCATGTAAATGAAGTTGACACATATTGTGACTTAATTATAGACGCCTGCGTAAAAACAGTGTCTTTTCCAATTTACTGTGTGAAGTATGTGACGGTGTTAACTACTAATGAGGCACAGGAATATAAATAGATGTTAGTTTTGTTGACAGTTTCTTTTCTCATTTGTGGTGAATAAGAAGAGCAGAAGTTCCCTCTGCTGTAAAAAAAAAACATCACACGGGTTTTCCTTCAAACACGACCTGAGCCCAGTTCTGACCTGGAGGCTGGATCAGGATACGTGGAGACTCTGCAGAACCTACATCAGCTTTTAAAGCACCCAAGAAACACACCGAGCATCGTGTTGATATGAAAAGTTTCCATTATGAGCTGTCACACAGAACAAGACCAGCAGACATACAGTAAAAATAATGAGTAAACAAATATATGTCCTGAGGTTCCACTGGGTTCATGTTAAACTAACTGGTTTTTTTTGTTCGTATGAGGTAAAACTTCAAACAAATGTTGCAGTAAAATCCATTTTGGCTCCTCTTGCTTCTAGCACATGTATTTAATTCCATATACTTTTGTTGTTTTATTTATACACTATATGTTTGCTGTTGTATAATTTCCACCTATAGTTTATATCGAGCATCATGTGGTCCCCAACCTTTTTATTACCGCAGACCGGTCAATGTTTGACAATTTTACAACAGACTGGAGGCAGTGTTACATAAAGTGTTTATATTGGTCGCCGCAAATTATACAGAGTGGGCTGGTCTGTAGGAATCACCTGTCGTTATAAATCCATATTTCCAAGTCCAACTCCTAGTATTGTCTGTTATAACTTTTCCTTTTCTTGGAGGCTCTTTTCTCTTAGAAAAGAAACTTTCCAAACACATCCGTCTTTTACTTATTTCGCTAACATGTAGGTTACATTTTTGGCATTCAAGTGACAGGGATGTAATCGAGAGAATCCGGTCATTTTTCAAAATAAAAGATTGTTCAGACTCGGATAATAAATACAAGCGGCCCGGTACAAATTGATCCACGGACCGGTACTGGTCGGCGGCCCAGGGGCAGATGGTTCTGTCTGGACGTGTGACCAATGGCAAAATATTAGTGTAATTTTTTGGAGCGGTTTTGGAGCGGTCCGTGGAAATTTACAGCCGGCCCTGCTACTACAGTTAATATGACAAACTAGTGCTGGTGGTCAAGACCACCACTTGATGGTCACAGAGTCACATGCAACAACTAAAATACTGGTCAAATTCTGCGTGCTAAACCACCACATTGGACCTTACAGACCCTGTAGACCACATTGGACCCTGTAGACCACATTGGACCTTACAGACCCTGTAGACCACATTGGACCTTACAGACCCTGTAGACAACATCGGACCCTGTAGACCACATTGGACCTTACAGACCCTGTAGACCGCATTGGACCCTGTAGACCACATTGGACCTTGTAGACCACATTGGACCTTACAGACCCTGTAGACCACATTGGACCCTCTAGACCACATTGGACCTTACAGACCCTGTAGACCACATTGGACCATGAAGACCACATTGGACCTGTGTTTGGACTTAACAGACGTTTACTAATAAAAACTCCTTCACCGGTTTCTTCGACCTCCTGGTCCAGGTATTTGTTCCACACATTTGACCCACAGACCAGTCAGTGTAATCTCTATTTATAAGTAATAACATATTAAACATTCATCATGAACAATTAAATATCATACAAAGTTAATTTCCCTTAAGTATTTACTCTCATCTGTATATTTAATGTAATCATTCGGCTCCTGTTCCCAAAGCAGATGAAATAAAGTCAGGTCAGGTAGAGCTGGAGGTCGACCAAAGCCAGCTGCTGGGGTAAACACTGCGCTGCATTTCTGTATGTATTTATGTGTTGGTATATTTTATAAACTCAACGCTGAGGCACAGTGCTCCCTATCTGCAGCTTTTCATTTCACCCCCATTCCCAACGTAATTAGCAGGAAGAATTATTTCCCATGTGGGTGAAATGTTCCGTGACCAAACGACGCCATCGCTAAGACGTCGTAACGTAATAATTACATGGTCATCAATTGAGAAAATGGACTCATTTTTATCTCAATTACACAAAAGTTCGTTTGCCGGGATCTCAATGTTTTGTTTTTTTTTGTTTTTTTTGGGGGTTTTTTTTATGGACTCTGCCGAGCGTTAAATGTATTTTTCTTTAGGTGTTCATTAGTGATTCCTCATGCGTATGTAGCTCGGTAGAAGCAGCAGCAGCAGCAGGTCTGAGGATGTTTGGATGTTGAGTTGTGTGTTAATATGTGAACACTCAGCTGTATGAAGGAGAACATGCTAACATACATGAGTTTCCCCAGAGAGATGGTTAGCATTAGCATCCTTTATTGACTTGTAGTTTTAAAACTTGTTCTCTGTGTTTTCTCTTCTTGTTTTGTTTAGTTTTTGTTTAGTTTTTTTTTTGGGGGGGGGGGGGGCTGGCTGTGTATACAACCATAATATAAGTGTGTATTTGCATAATATGGCTGACTTAATACTTTAATACTAGGGCTATCAAATGACAATTTTGAATCAGATTAATCACTGGATTACTGTGGATTCATTTTGATGAATCATGGTGTTTTGGTAAAAAAATAAAAAATTAACTAATACTTCCAGAATTAAGTAGACGTATTCAATTATATTTAGGCCTAATAGCAGTTGGTTCAGATAAACCTCTTTGACTCTTCTCATTGACTTTTCATTATTTTAATATCACAATCATTGTTTACAATCAGTTACAGTATTACAAAATATTTCAACAATATTAAAGTTAAATAGTCAGAAGTCTTAAAAGTCCGCTCTAAGTCTGGTCGTTTAGTGTCCATAGCCTGAACGGTCACATGACACTAAACAGGGAAGATAAGACACACAGTTTATAACATATTCCCGTCGATGCCTGTTCATCGTATCTTCTTTTGGAGGCTTCTATGCAGTGGGGGTCGTCCCTTCTCCCCACTGGGCCTAGGATCATCTCAAACTGTGCTGACCTGTCTTTAGAGCACAGGCTTAAACTCCAAGAATGTCACATTTTATATGAAACATTACTTTAACATTTATATCTGATATTATTGTAAATTCTATAACAATTGTTAAATATATATTTATGTATATGTCCGTCGACTTTTTTTTATTTTTTTTATTCAATTTCCCACAAATTAAACAAAAATACACCAAGAAACACAACAAATGTGGAGAAAAAAATTATACAAAACATGTTAAAATCCATGAAAATTCACCAACACATAAACTAGCACAAAAAAGTGATGAAAAATCCAAACCATTCAAAAACTCATCAAGAAAAAGAAAACACCAAAATTTTTTTATCAAATATCCAAAACATATCCATAAAATATGAATAAATATGTTTATTCAACACTTTCAACAGTTTAAACAAAACAACTGTTCCATTTAATTACGTTAACATTTAATCAGATCAATCATGACAATGGATTAATCCACATTAATGCGTTAATTTTGACAGTGCTACTTAATATTTAATATCCTGATAGAAGGACAGGAAAATAACTGAATTTAAATATTAGGTGTTAGAGGATTTGAGCATTAGAGAAGTCCACAATATATTTAAACTCAAATCAAAATCATTTTTATTTTCATTAGCCTTTTGAAAAGAGACAAAAACAGGGTTACAAAGACGAATGTGCAAGGTCGTTTTCTATTTAACCAAAATTGTATGTATAACTATTATTATTATGTCTCTTATTTCACCACTGTCTTTTGTCAATTTTGTGAAAATTTAATTTAATTTCTTGTACTTCTATCCTGTTGAACATGTTGAAGTCTGTGTGTAATCATTTGCATTGTACATTGTACATTTAAATAAATAAATCAAGGGAAATACACTGGTAACTCAGGAATATCATGTTTTTATCTCAACTTAAATGACAACCTGACACAATAGAAATAAACCAACTGAAGTTCTCTTTTCTTTGAATCAATCATTGTGCAATTTTGATGCATTTTCTGTGTGATTATATGAAATTATCATCTTTGAGTCGATATGTTCATGAATAAAAGTGTGTTTTTTAAACACACTACTGTCCTTTGGACTTGTTAAAATCTCATTATCCCAATTTCCTCACTTTTCTCACGTCCACACATAGTAAAATCATACTTTTACCACAGAAAATATTTGTAATAGCTTTAGTTTTTGAACCGTTCACACAAATACAGTTATTTTCTCTCCTATTTTTCCCCACCCTGTCATCCACATGTTGGTGCTTCTTTGAAACTGGGTTCATCTTGATGTCTGACACTTTAAGGGAGACATATTTCCCTCCAAGATGACCTTGGATAAATGCCAATATATATGCCCTAGCTCTGAGCCATCGCAAAATGTATGATTTTTATAGTAGAATATTGGGGCAAAATTTTTCAAAGGAAAAGCTACCTATAGCTATCAGTACATTTGATCTGAATACATGGTTTGAAATGGTTTTATATAGACAATATATAAAGACACTGTGTTACATGCGTTGATCCTAGTGGTTTTTCTAATCCGGACTTGCAAGTTTTTCATGGATCTCAGTCTCATTCCAGGTTTTGTGTGCAGCCCATTGTGTCCACTGGTGTCACATGCAGAACCTGCCCATTTAAACACATGTAAATTGTGAATGATTTTTCAACAAGGTCCATTTTTGTGAAACACTCTGCCTTGTATGATTAATTAAATTCCCTAAATGCACCTCTGACAGAATAAAGCGATATTGAAATAATAGTAGTGTGTAATTTTCATGCCCTCTTGACCATGTTACAGGCAGATTTTTGTGTTAAATATAATGTAAAATAATGTAGAAATGTAATTGAAGATGTGGGGGTGCAGTCCATAACTAAGTGAAAGTGAACCTTAACATGTTTTTCTGTCCGGCTCCTGAGTTTTATGTCTCTGTAATAGCGCACAACACTGGACCCCTTCCACTGCTCTATGGGCCCCTCAGGAATGCTGGGACCCATGAATTTGTCACCCCTCTTTACAGTGTAACAGTTTCACTTTCGGTTCTGTTAGCAGGATTTCATTATACGCTGACGACACTGACATATTCAAAGGTGACAAAATCAGGTGCATGAGACATCATTTAATGCCTGTATTGGACTAGGGATGTGACTTTTGGTCCAAAACACTCTTTGAAATTTACTGGAAATTATTCGATTATTATTTGAAAATCTAACGTGTTTCCATGACCCCCCCCACCCCCACACTGATGTGTGCCTCCTCCCCCAAACACACACACTGTGACAGAAATTGTAAAAGATGTAACCAAATGTACTGAATAAACAAAAATATGACAAGTCACACAACAACATGTTGATCTTCTCTGAGCAATTTATCTTATCTTCTGCATGAAACAATTAAGGCTTTTAATTTTGAAATTGCAATAACTGCTATATTTCATTTATCTGTCTAGACAGAACCGGGTGAAACAATGCCAACAGATTTAACAACAATAGTCACTTGAATATACGTCAGGTTTTTATTTTGAAAATTAACATGTCCACATGGTCGGGGTGGAGGCGTGTGTGTGTGTGTGTGTATTCACAATTAATCCAGCTGCCATGAACACACACTTCGAGAGATACATACGTGCTCTGCTTCGTTTCAACATTTTTCTCTTGCATTAGTTTTATGTGTTTGTGTTTTTGGTTGTTCATTGTTCTTGTGTTTGCAGCATTTTGTCGATTGCGGTGAATTTGCCCCTGTCGGCCACCGTACAATGCTCGTCAATATGACATTCTTTCCACATGAAATGCAAGCATTCGAAATTAGTATTCTATATTGGAGCGTGTCACGAATATTCCAATGTTCAAAAATCATGTCCTATCTCTATATTGGACACCACAGAGCCTAGATCTGAAGTGCATTATAATGGACAAACCTTTACACAGTCTGGTTTTATATCATCAATACAAAAACCAATTAAACTCTGGATGGGAATAAATACTGTGACATTATTCCTAGCATTACCTAAGCATTGGATGCATCTTTTAATGGAAACTAAAGGCAGGCGAAGACAATACTGTCTTTTTTTTGTTGTATTGTCCATTCTCCGGATCGTTGTGTTTGCTGCTGTTTTTGCTGCTTTGGGTAATTTTCTATTGATTTTTCTGTGTTTTGTGAAGCTATGAGGAGAGAAACCAAGTGACAGTCCTTGAAGTGTGTTTAGAAAATATACTTTGCTAAAACATCCTATGCTTATTTTACTCTGTCCTGTTTCAAGTTTTGGTCTTTTGTCTTGATTTATTTCCATGATATATTTTCTTATCTCTTCTTCTAAATGTTTTGGTGTAAATGAAGAGCTGGAAAGTTAAACCTCTGCAGCTAAATAACATCTGTTCCATTAACCAACTCCTTCCACACACTTAGGGCTGTTAGTATTCCACAGCTGCTGTAGGTAAACAATTACAGCAAAAGGAACATTGCTACAGTTAAAGACAGCGACGTCATTTGTCGTATCTTCAGGCTGAAAGCGAGATTGCCTCTGCAGATGAGCGTCATTACGTTGCACATTAAACACTTGACATGACTTGAAACTGGCTTTGAAAATGATAGTAAAGAAAAGCGAGAGCGGCTAGCTGGCTTGTTTTTTTTTCCCCCTCTCTTTC